>BGPR01012365.1:0-45266 GCA_013235015.1 Araneus ventricosus
AATGTAAACTTATGTGGTGTAACTTTGTAGCTTGAATAGTAATGCACAAAATGAAATGGTGGAAATTCGAGAGCAATTGTTAAGTTGATGCTGAATTCTATTCACTGTGATAGGATATAACTACAAGAACTTCCTAAAAGTAGATATAATATAGATCTTGACGCTTTGATTAATGTGTCTTATATTTGGCTGAAAGAAAATTGTAAATTTACATACCTATTTGAGGGGAAAAAAGAAGGATTTTCTGATTACTATATATTTCACATTTAGCATTCGGGTTTTACAAAAAATGCGCAGTAGCGTGCATTTAAATTAAAGGCTCATTGATTTTTAAAAAATAAGGAAAAATCAGACAAAGTGTGATTGTGAATTTCTATTCGATGGAATTTAATGAAATTTTTCAAACACATTAATTAAAAAATCCTTCACAAATTCAGCGCGAAACAAATGTAATAGGCTTGTTTTCTTTCTTGCAAATACACAAAATGTAATATACAAAAAATATAGTATCTAACTTCAATATGATCAGCTTCATTAATGTGTGAGATCACCTTTAAGAGCTATAGGCACATTATTAATATTACGTGCTCAAAATAGTGGTATTTATTAACTCACTTCGCAATAAAAGAATTTCCTGCGTTAAGGAAGTTCGAAGATTATGAAGGATTGCAGGGGTTGAATTAATTGCAGCAAAACCTCTGTCTAGACCATCCGAAACATGCTGAAAGAGGTGTTAGACTACAGAATATGCTGGACTATCCATACGCGCAATACTTTCTTCACGAAAGTTTATGTCTACCTTCACGAAAAATCTCTGCCGAGTTCTGTATGCTCTGGCATTATCGTCTTGTAGCACGAACGAGTCACCCACTGCACCTACTTGAACTTGAACTTGAATTAGAGGAGTTATGGGATTTGAAGCAACAAAGGCTGCAATCCCCTAGTTCCAAGCTAGACACAGTATATTTCGTTCCAAAATAACGACTCCATAATGATGATTAGATCAGTCCATAAAAAGTACTGCGTCAATCTTTCCATGCAGAGAAAGTCCGAAATTGACGGTCTTGGGCGGCGAAAAAAACACAAGTAGAGCAACAAAGGTAACGCAACACTCGATGCCAAAAGGATGCGGCTAAGAAATATCAAAGTACTTGAGGGTCTGAATGAAGAGGGTCAGATTCTTTTTGTTGGTAAACACATGAGATAGAAGGACATCATAAGTAATGTTAAGTTCAACGATGTTCAGTTTGTTCCAGAGAATAACTCTGAAAGATGCATATTTTTGCACTTTAAAAGGATGTGAGAAATATCATTATTTTCATTACAGACAATGCACAAAGGGTCGGGATAAAGATTGAATCAATGAACTGCTGCACCTACATAAAGAAGAAAAATATGATTAAGAATATAAAAATTGAAATAATTTCCAACAGCCTTCTCTGAAAAATGAGTATTCGTCTAACTATACGACAGATCATTCTAAATAATCTGTCGTACTGCATTATTTGAGAACTTCTATTTCTTCTATTTGCACATACCTGCCATATTCTTTAGAAGGATGGGGGATGATTATTGGGGAAGCTTTTCACAATTCGACATGTGATTTTCTATAAAGCATAATATGGCAACGGTAAAGCCATAGGGAAATATATCGCTTTGCAATAATTGGTAGAGATATCAGCTTATGCAGAAGGAAACGGATTTAAGTTAAAGAGAGATTTGATAACATTCGAGCACAGAGTTTTTGATCCTCGTCACGCACCAATGTAGATTCTCTGGAAATCGACTGAAAGTTTCCCAGTCAGCATGAAAGGGGAGTGGAATCTCCAATTTCGATTTGGCAGCAACCAAGCGTTAATGTCTCGGGTTTCCCTTCCCTCGATTTAAACAAACTTTTATCCAAAACTGATCATGGGCGCGGTTTTATCTCAATGGATGGTCACATTTAATGTCAACGCGCCACAAAGAGGTATGTTTCTGGTTGCTTGTGAATTTTCGAAATTTCATAACCATCCTGTGCTCCAATTTGATGAATCGGAGAGTGTTTGGCTTTTGTTTCGTTTCATTTGGGAAGAAAGATATTTTTAGATCTTGATTAACTTGGGGAACTCAAACAGAACTCTTCTGTTTCCAGTATATTTAATAAGAAATACTATTACGGAAATGCGTGCAGAGCGCGACTGCTTTCTCTTGTAGACATATAATTGAATTTCAAGCTTGATTTGTTTATCATCATGATTGTAGTTTTATTTTTCTTATAGGTCTAGAATTTTGATTGATAATGTTATAAAATAATATGGTTTTAAGAATGAGAAATATACTTATTCTAAATTTATATCTCATTTATTCCTAAAATTAATATATTTCTTCAGCCTTTAGTTAAGCTATTCTGAAAAAAAAAACATTTTTCTTCCTAATTTACCTTCACATTCCAATAAGTCAGCTCAGTGAAAAGTTCTTTGAAATAAAATCCATTTAGTAAAGCTATGGCACCGTACAAAATTGAATGAAGAAAATATATTGCTTACTGATTTTTTCTCTTTTTGCCCGTAATCTCGTTTGTCAAAGCTCAACGAGGAACTTGAAACACCCACAATTAGTACATTATTTAGCAGGAAATATCTCAAACAGTCTACGAGTTTCGACCTTTGATAATTTATATTCTGGTTGCAAATAATGTATTTTAATTAGAAGGACTTAGAAAAAATGTAGTACTGATGGACTCATCGAAACACTTTCTTTTTCTGTCGCTATTGTATCAAAGAATATTATAGAATAACTTTCTACAGGAAGCCATTTGAAGGAAATGAAATAATCTTATAATTGGAAAGAGTGGCAAAGAAAATATCCTGAAAATTATTTAATTTTGTTATGACACGAGGAATGAGTTTCATTAAGCTGTTATAATTTTCTGTTATCTCTTCTATTGTTTGATAATTATTACAAGATATCTACCTATTACAAATATCTAAGATTAATTAATCTTTTACAAATTCATCGTTTTACTATAATCTAATCATTGACTACGAATTTAGGGAGTCGAATTGTTTCCGATTCTTTTTGTCTTGTTTTCGACAGTCAGAAGAAAGTTAAAAATTCAGTGAAATCAAAAACTGATGTTTCCGCACATGTCAGCACATTTTTAAATCCATGTAGCTAAATTTAAGATTTGTCAATGCGGCCTACAATGCCTTGAATTCGCGATTTGACTTCTCGGATACAAAAATTATTTTAGTTCTTCCCAGATGGCTGAGGTCAACCATGATACCTCAATACTAACTTAAATTATATGACTTAAAAACCAAACGTAAATATACCAGAATATGTTTATTTAGTAAACTCAAATAAAAATTAGTGTAAATAACTTTCATTGCATCAAAACAGTAGCAACGTACAAATGGCCTTCGCAAGCTATTCATTATCGGTTGCATTCCAGATATAGGGTATTGCCCTTTTCAAAGTTATAAAATACCCCACCACTAATCTGACGAGCTCACTAAGCGTGATATGCCCAGTTTCGCGCTCTAAATATCAAAATGGTCATGGAATAAAATATTCTAAATACTTATTTAAAAAGTTTAGTTCTATACCCTTTTGATCTTTAAGCGTAATGTGAAGACACAATAAAAGATTCTTAATTCCAAAACTTAATTCTAAACAACTGTGCTCTTCTTGAAAGAAATGACAACGTCAATTACTTTACAGATATATGCTATATGAAAATTCACATAAATCAAATGAATTTGGTTCAATAAACCGAACTGCCAAATGTCACCATCTTGCTAAATGTGGGTATTCTTCACACAAGTCAGAAATCTCGATTAAAAAATGCTATACCAGGTTAATAAGATGAGGTATTTTTAAAGGAAAACAAGCTAATATTGTTATGGTTCCAAAGCTTTAAAGTAATTTCCCCGACATGCTAATATTGGCGACAAATTTGGCAACCGTTTTGGTGACTTGGCGAAATAATTGGCGACTTTGGAGACCAAAGGAATATTCAAGAAAAATCCTGAACCGTGGACCTATCTCTACTAGGAGCCAGTAATTTCATGAACCTTCCAGCTATTGCATTACGTTCTATGTAATGACATCAATTCCTGTTGAAAAAGTATAAAAGCAAGGTCTAAAACCATGAGGAATTGGACAGCAAGAAAGCTAGTGAGTTAATAAGAAGCCTTTGAACGCTACTGAAAGTGCTGTGTCTGAGATTTATTGGTGATCTTTGTTGAAAATTTTTTACAAGTACTGTTTTAATAATTATGCTATGTTCTCTTTCTTAGAATATTTCTAAAATAAAAAAGCTTTATTTTTTTAAAATCCTGCTTACTGGAAGCCACTCACGTACACCCACAAGACGATTTTGCAACATTATACACCATCTATTTCATATGCTTACCGAGAATTGATTCGTCATTATTGGTAACGGATCAATACCAATTGTAGTCTCATATTTTCCATGGCTTAATTATAGGTATATCACAACCAATTGGTCAATTCTAAGCAGATGCATGAAGACAATATTCTCTCGTGGTGATAAGAAGTTCAATATCTGCACAAAGTGCAACATGATTGAGGCCACTCCGCAACATCTGCTTGACTGTGTTGCCTTGGTGTATGATGACCTGCTTAAGCGACCGGATTTCGTGTTGGAGGTGATGAGGGCGAACGATCTCATGGATCTGATCTGATTCGGATCAGAAGGATTAGTGAGAAGAAGAAGAACATGAAGGCAATAATCCATAACTACAATCCTTATTAGTGCACTGAAATATAATTACATTTCGTTGCACCATCCTACTCTATGAAATTTTTCACCACTTTCAATTGGGTTAGTGTTCAAAAAATGAAGAATATGATTCATGGGTTAATCGTAAGGCTGATTTTCATATTTTAAAGGAAATTTTTAAATGATTCAAATAAGGGAAAAAATATAAATGAAGATAAATCTAATGATAATAATTATTTATCCACCTTAATTGCATTACAAGTTCCTGCCAAGTTTTATATTTTCCTTTATAGTATCATTTTATTACTTTGATTAACATTTTATATTAAATTTAACTTTGGTTAATATTGTCTGCTTCATTTTTTCAAAAATCTCATCAGAAGTTTAAATTCAGAAGCACATTACGTTATAGTTTTATCGAACTAGTTAATTTATTAGTTATTCCATCGTCAATTTAAAAATTGTTATTATGTTTCTGATTTTGATGTATATTTAAGAAGAAAACCTTCCGAGTGAACCATAACCCGATGAAAGGTTTCCATCGTAGTTGGAAATAATCACTATCTGAGACATTTTAAAAATCACTGATTACCTTAGAAAAATAAAGAAATTAAAAGAAAAAAATCTATAGAAATAATTTAGTTCAATAAAATAAAAACCGTTATAAAAAAATAATGAAAATCAATTAATTAATCCCCAAAGAAGCTGTTGAAGATCATGAACATTTACTATGGGAGTTTTAGTGTTCCCCAAATTGATAGTTATTAAACAGTGTCCTAAATCAGTGTAATACATACGTTAAATTATTAACTTGGAGCAATCAACATATTAGTCATATTGCATTTCTTTGTATGTTAGATTATAAATCTAATAAGTCCAACATCTTCCAAGCTGCCGAAATGGTGATAAATTAGTAATTAATTAATTGCATGCTCCCATTTTAGCCATCGAATTTCCACCTCAAACGAGCATTTGACAAATCTGAAGAATTCTAATTTAGAATTCTAATGAAATGTATGTCAAGACCTTGTCAAAAATTATTATTCTAATTGGCACTAATGAGTGAACATTGCTTATAACCTGAGAGATAAAAATTAAGGATTGAGTATACGTCCATAGCTAGCCTGAATATCAATTACTGTTCTGCAGTAATAGGTTCGGAGCACTTGCACAACCGACAGGTTCTCCTGGCTCTGAGTTGGGGGGGTATGTTGTGTTGAATAGTAGGTTCGAAATACCTACTACAATCAGCAAATT
This sequence comes from Araneus ventricosus, assembly GCA_013235015.1. Lineage (NCBI taxonomy): Eukaryota > Metazoa > Arthropoda > Arachnida > Araneae > Araneidae > Araneus > Araneus ventricosus. The sequence continues at coordinate 5,987 of BGPR01012365.1, forward strand.
TCATTACTTTCCATCACGATGAGGTTACGAGCACAGTTTTTAAAATTTATGAAAATTTAAAATTTGGCCTAACTTGTACAAAATGTACCTTATTTTCTAACTCATTCCATTTCAGAAAATAAGTTCTTCTAGAGAAGCAATTCATACTGATGTCATATGAGGTTTATCTAAAAAATGATTGTAAATTATTCTTACATAGGGGATAATGTAGTAGGAAGCAATTAGGCATTTTCATATATAACCCAGTAACATTTGAATTTCTATGTTAGATGATTATTTAATATATCTGAACAAGTCTAATTTAGATATGAACGATGTGCATACCCCCCCCCAGTAGTGCACAGATATTGTACAATAGTAAAGAATTATGTGAATATTTTCTTGGAGCAACATTGAACAATATAGTATGGTATTAAAAAATATTCACAATATCGTATAATATTTTTTAAATTCATATAATATTGTAGGACATGAAACAATATTGTAAATATCGTGGAGAATATTGTGCTAGCTGAGATCTCAAGCTTGTCAAATTAAACATTTAAGCCATTGTTAATAGGTGACAGCTTTTCAATATCTGGTAAGTAAAAACCACAGCCCAAATGCATGATTATCGCTTAGCTGAACCTGAAGTTCTGTTTTGGTATCGTTAAAAAATCCATATTTGCCATATACAATTCCTGTAACCTTCTATCACAAGGGGCAAATGAGAAGTCGAAACCCTGGAGAACTACCAGGTTGGAGAAAGCTCGGGGGACTTTAGTGACCTAGGGACATTCAAGAGATAGAGTGTGCTAATTATGACGATTGAATATTTTTAGACAGCCTCGTTGGGTATGAGAAAGTTATAATCAAAATTAACGCTGTGATATATTGAGGAAAAAAAACGGTTCGTTGAGTGCATGCATAAAGTTATAGTTTCTCTAAAATAACATTTAAAAAAAATTGAAAAATCTGTAAATCAGTGAATATTAATTCGAAATATAGATGAATGCAAGAAAATTTCAGGAAGTATCTCTATTAGGACAACTATTAATTACCTTTTCTAAATGAACTAAAAACATATTTCACTACAAAATTTTAAAGAATCTCAATGTGAACGTTCTACGTCAAATAAAGTTATTACAAATCTGAACCCAACAGTGCATCCAACAAAGGATAACTATGTGTTCTTCAATTAAGAGCCGTCATCAACAAAACAGATACGACGAAGTCATAGCGGTATTGACGTCCATTGCTTTGTTAGAAACTGAACCCAAGTTAAAGGAACTACTTGCGCATAAGTAATTGGATTTAAGTTCTGGGGGAAATCGGTACCTTTCCGATATAGAGTATTCGGTGCGCGTCACGCAACATTGAAAATTCTGTGGAAATCGACAGAAATCTTCCAAGCAGCAGGGAAGGGGGGTGGAATCTCCAATTCCTATTGGCCTGCAGTGGCGCGTTAACGTTTCTGGTTTTTCCTTCCCTCCATTTAAATAAACTTTTATTCAGAATAGATCATGTTTGTGGTTTCATCTGAATGAATGCCCACATTGATAGTCAACGGACCGCGAAAGGTAGCTGCTTGATTGTGAACACGGGAAATTTTAAGTGAGTCCCGCGTTCCGATTGGCCTAAATAGGAGAGAAACGATTTATTTCATCGAAATGACATGGTCAAGATTTTATCATAAGGGGTTTTAAACTCAGAAAGGTAACGGTAGAAGAGTATTCTTGTAATTCAATCATTTCATGAAATATTTTTTATAACTATGTTGACAGGAATATATTATTTTTGTCATTAGTTTTTTATCCATTCCTTTAGACATAAGGTAATTTCAAGTATGATGATTATATTTTGGTTAAGAATACGGCGATAAAATCCTTTTTATACCTCAGAAAGTGGTTTACGAATAGAAAGTGTTTACGAAAGATAAATATAGTCTATTTTCTTTCTTTGCTAAACTTTATACGAGCAGAGTCAACTCATATTTTATTCATTGTATATTGAAAATGAACTTAGGAAAGATTATGGATTAAAAGCATATCAGTTAATATTTTAAAAAGGAAATGGAATCCTATCAATTTTAGAAACTCGCATGTTTTTTATAAGGCGATAAAGATCTCTTAGTGACATTGATCTTAATAAGAGTAAGACGAATTCTTCCCGAAAAGTGTATCAAAATCACATTGACCCATTTTCTGAAAACAGAAACTCCTATGAAACTTACGAGAACGTTGTTTCAAGAAAGGGGCTCAATGTACTATGAGCCATATAATCAGTGGCGGCTCTTGAGCTCAGAAACGAGGAGGGATGCAAGAAAATGACATTGATCTTAATAAGAGTAAGATGAATTCTTCCCGAAAAGTGCATCAAAATCACATTGACCCATTTTCTGAAAACAGAAACTCCTACGAAACGTACAAGAACATTGTTTCCAGAAAGGGGCGCAATGTACTATGAGCCATATAATCAGTGGCGGCTCTTGAGCTCAGAAACGAGGAGGGCTGCAAAAAAATGTTTATCAAGAGAATACGATTTTAAAAGCTGCCTTATCAAAGTAGGCCAAATTTTTTACTTCCAAATCCAGATTTGAAATTTCCTGCTTTTCAAACAAAGTAAATAACCAACATATGAGATTTGCTCTTAGTTTTGCTAACAAAGATTAAAGTGAATGTCGATGTGACGATTCCTCAGACGAAAAAAAGAAGAAGAATCGGAGCTCCACATATACACCTCCCTCCTTGCCCAGTTCACTCGATAACTCTCTTCCAAAAATCAATATCAAATAACTCATATATAGAAAATTTATTTTTAAACTAAAACATATGAAATAAACTTTTTGACTGAAATACTCTAAAAATTTGAAAATTTTAGAATAGAATAATTTGCTTGAATCTGTCGTCGCAACATGAATCGTAATCGAAACTCATAAACAGCCAATGAGATTGCAACTTGAGTGAGAGTGAGGAAAAAAGAGAAAAATATTTCAAAAAGAGAATCTTTTTTCGTTAAGTTGGCTCCGTGCCAGCCAGAGCTGTGTTGACTTTCAGCCCATAGCCCGCCTAAGTTAAAGGAAGAAAGATTTGCTTTTTTACCCCTCTTTTTCTGCTCAGTGGACGGATTATGGGGGTGGGGCAGAATATTGTGAAGCTCAGACCTGCGTCTCTCTTCGTTTTGATTAATTTTATGCCTTTTTTCTCAATTTTTTATTACCTTCTTGCATTTTCGTAAGTCATCGAAATCTGAGTGTGGAAAAGTAAGCAAATAAGATTTAAAAGGGAAAATACAAGTTTAAAAAATGCTTTCAGGGGGTTCTGCAGCTCTTCAGCCCTAATGGACGAGCCGCCACTGCATACAATAGTAAATAATTTAAGTATTAAAGTCGCAGCCTTTCTTTTCAGCAAAGACTAAATATGTGATCGATAATTTTTGAAGGATATTCATAGAATGTTAATAAAATCTGTTCAAATTCATGTTTTTAAATTTTTTAATTTTTTACAGCGAGAAATTCAGTTCAGAATACAAGACGACTGCGAAAAGCATGTTTGAAATACTGGCTTATGACACCCTTTTTGTCATTTTTAAGGCTAAATCATTATATTAGGTGTGAAATCTTCACATTTTCATTAAATTTGATATACAGGATTTCATATAGTTTCATTAAAGTATTTCATAAGCCAGTCACGGTTAGAATTGGTCATCCAGTTCCCTGTTACTTCCCAGTTATGTAATGACTGAATGATTGTCTAAAATGCACCATACAGCAAATAGTTTTATTCCTCTAAGATTTATGGTTCGTCTTTTGTTTCATTAAATATTTGACACATAAGATAGTAAAAATAAAATAAAAAAATGCTAATTGAAGTGTGAAATAAAGAACATTTGTGCTTGATAATTGAATTACAAAAGTTATGGTAGTTGTACTTTTAACAATTAAAACAGCTTTAAATAGAAGTGACAAAAAATAAAAAGAAATGCCAGAGAAATGCTATAATTGCGAAACATCTTAGAGTAAGTTATTTCATATAAACCATTCATACACTTTAAGATATTGAACCTCAATACTGCCCAAGTGCGGCCATTAATTTCGTTATATGGCATGATATATATTGTGGATCATTCTAAACGTAGAGATTTATCAATCAGACTACAGCTATATTCCTACAAGTGGTGTCTAGGTATAGTAAAATAACTGTTCGTAACGCCTCGACACCAATCACAACGCAATCAAGCGTGATATTACATAATTAGCGTTACTATTGCGAAAACGGTATTATAGAGGGGAAAAACTGAATTACAAAGATTTAGAGCATTATCGGTTTATTACAAAAATCACTATGTGACTATTAATGCAAGAACAGAAAGATTAAAAATGGCATTTATTTGTTCACGATCCCCAACACTTTTATGAGAAGAAACGTTTTGAAAAGTAAGCAAGGAACTATTTATTACAAGATACCTTTCTTTTCTGGTGTTCAAACTACTCTCTGTCACTTGCCATACATATTTGGACCCTTGTTTAAATTTCACGTTGCTCACTGTTTAGCATAATAGGCGACACGCTGACACATGCATCAGTAATACGTCGTCCAAGGTCTGCTGGGTTTGTGAACACGTTGCATGCATGTTGTATTCCCACAGGATAAAGTCCATTGCGGTCATTTTTGTCCGAAAGATAGTATTTTCTGCTTTCGTCCACGTTTCTTGTCGTCACACTTTTGGAAAGTGCGAAGCAATAGATTTCCGTTTAAAATGTTCTGTTCCTAGTTCCAGCATTCGCGCGTATGCAGGAGGCACTTATATTGTGCATCGTATTCCATATTTATATTGTGTTTTTTCACAAAAATTAATGCAACTTTTATTTATGTAATCTATATTTATTAGCTCCATACTAAACATAGATTATATATAAAAATTGCATTTAAATTTATAAAAATTGACATAAATCTGTGATACGATGCATTATACAAGTATATACGAAGTCCTTATTAATGTCTATTTCGTCAGCGACCTTAACCCTATGATCCCTATCCCGCCTCAAACCGCCTCTTTCGACACAGGCCGGATTCAGTCTGTTTCCGGCGCTTGGGTGAATTTTACGGGAGGAAATTAGTTCCTTTCTTTGTTGACAATTGATGGAGCAACCGAGGGTGTCGCCCTCCTGGAATTTCTGTAGAGAAAGGGAGGATTTCATTCTGATTTCATGAATGAAAATTTACTCCAGTTTTTAAGGCACTTGAATTCTCAATCTAGCCGTGTTTAAAGAATTAAATAAGATTATGGTATTGTTCTGCAAACCTATATAAATAAAGTTTATTCATTTCTGAAAAAAATGTCAGAGTAGTACGCGAGTCTCTGCAATTATTTCCTTTCATAGAAGTCATTTTTTTTTGAAGACCAGTCTTTTATGTTCAACATAAAAGACTGGTCTTCAAAAAACATTTGAACTTCATATCTCAGTTTAAGCAATCTTGTGAGTATATTTACTCTCTCAAGCCACCTCAGTATTTAGGCTGACAATTTCTTCTCACAAATATTTGAACAATCGGATTTTAGTTATATTAGTCTTAATGAAATTGCCTAATTTGGCAGATGATTGAGTAATTCTTTTATTGAGAATTCATTACTTCAGTTTCAATTCTAGATGCCACTCTCTTAAGGGTTCCAGTTTTCAATGACTTGCCCATTTTGAGAAATAAATCTATTTTAAATATAAACTCTTCATATTTAACACTCATAAAAAAGGAAGCTTCATTTACATGGACATTCGCCATTCACTGGGATTCCAATCTTGAAATAATGATGCCTGCGTTTAATCGTGTTTTAAATAATAAAAGCCAAAAAGAAGCTTTGAGATAATTCCGATTTGTCCTTAACAAGCCTAAACTAGAAGAATAAAAAAAAAGCATACAATAGTGGTATCTTGTGAAGCTGCAGCTTTTGCAAAGACATGGATGATTCATGTGCAGTGGCTCCCAAAATTGAATATACACTACTCTCTCTCTCTTCATTAAAGGTGATAAAATTTTATAATTTATTCACGTTTAAGCTTAAGAGATGAAGGAATAATAAAAGACACATTAAGAAACATATAAAGCCCATAAATAAGACAAAATATTGATTATATTTTTTTAACATAAACTTTATGTCAACGCTACAAATGTCTTTGTCACAATATTGAGTATACAGTTAGTCGACCTCGTTAATAGAAAGAAAAATTACATGAACTAATATTTTGTTGCATATCCTTTTGCTTTCCAAACAGCTTCTAAACGGCATGGGATTGAGTTAACAAAAGTTTGTGTCGCCTGAGGAGTTATTTTTGTCCATTCTTCTTGTAGCATAGTTTTTAAGTGTTCCCTATTCTTAATGTTGTGTTTCTGAACAGATATATCCAATTTAGATCGCAAATTTTGAATAACATTGAGCTCTGGAAACTGAGGTGGAGTATGCAATTGCATTTTATAGTTGTTTAATAACCGTAACTTCAAAATTTCGGCTGTATGTTTGAAATGATTGTATTGTTTAAATTCAGGTTTTGACCCTAAACTCGGTTCTGTGCACATTGCTTTAAATTTTTAGAATACCGAAATATTTAATTTTATCCATTATGCCATCGGTAAAAACCGAAATCCCCACTTCATTTGCAGACGTAGAACCCCATACAAGGACTGAGCATCCCTCATGCTTGACTGTAGAATGGTGTTTGGAGCAAGAAGTTCAGAATCAGGCTTTAACCAAGCATAGATTCGATAATTACTTCCAAAAATATCAAATTTATGTTTGGCTCTGAATATGACTTTATTCCAAAACTCTTCAGGCCCTAAAATATGTTTTTTAGCAAAAGCAATTCTTTTATCTCTAATGACTTTGGAAATTAAAGGTTTTGTTATAGCTACAATTCCATTATAATTAGTTTTCCTGAGCACCATTCTAAATGTTTTGCTGAAACATTCCTTTCTATTGCTGTAGACGTCGATGTAATAATTTCTATAGCAATCAATTTAGATTTGTTTCGTATTTGTCTAAAAATGTTTCTCTTAGTCTTCGAACGGAGAATTCCTTTTCTTACTCTACCAGGCTTATTAGTTCAGACCTTTTATACTTTTGAATGACTTTTTGTACGCATCCATGACTACTCCAAGCATTCTTTGCAATTTTACGTCGAGATTTGCTCAAACATTCAAATTACAAGTTTCGGGGTATCAACACTTGTTTCAGTTATAGAGCTAATTTTGAGAATTAAAAAAACATAAAATCTAATTTCTCTCATGGTTATCATTTCCTGGTGTATTACAGCATCAAATTTATTACACTGGTTAATTTAACCCTCTGACTACTGAGAGTTCTCAAAATCCGGTTACAGTTGTATGCAGAGGTTTGCTTACTAATTGAGCTGTGGAATGGATTCGTCCGCCACTTTCCTCCTTTTGTCCTCCTTACGGGTGGTGGGAGATATGAATGACAGGCTTGGCATTTCTTATCTCTCCCCTAAAGATCCCTTTAATGACCACTCGCCCAACTGCCTTCTCCCCTCTTTCGGAACAGCAACCGGCCGAAATCCACCCCACTAGCATAGAAGTTGCATGGTCTGTTACGGGCGGCTTAGGAGTCAGAGTGTTAAAGAAAAGCACTGGTTTCTAAATTGAAATTTTTATAAATTGTATACTCAATTTTGTGACTCTCAAATTCGGAACTTCAACATAAAAATTTAGCCAATTAAGTTATTATCATTTCCTCATTTTTATTTCCTTTCTTAATACATTCTATAATGAGCATTTTAACATTCCTGTAAGCATTAATATTAATCGAATATTTTATGTCGCTATTTTAGACTTTTAATGAAGAACATGACTGGTGTATACTCAATTTTCGGGGCCACTGTATAATCGTTCAATATGATTGGTGTTTAGCAGGGGTGGTGAAAACCATATATCAATCAATTATCAGGTTTCCTTTTTATTTCTTTTTTCTTATTTCGAATGTAGGCCTTAGGAATTTCAGAATTTTAACATTTTACTTTTCACACGAACTTTGGGACACAAAATTACCTTTTTTATTCCCTATGTTTTCCTGTTTCCACCATTAATAACTTTGATTTCGCGTACCCACAACTTTTACTTCGCGTACCACTAAAGTTACGCGTACCACAAGTTGAGAACCTATGACCTAGACAACCCTCTCATGAATATAGCTGCATTTGTGCTGAAATTAAGGGGGATGTAAAGTACTTTCATGAGCACCATGTGTATTTAATTTACTAAATGTATGTTTTCATAATCTTCTCTCCTAATTCAGTAGATTTTTGTAGTCCATTATAGGTATTACGCATGATAGGCATACAGGTTGACGCATTATAGTCATTTTATAGGCAGAAAGTACCTAACGAAATACAAGAAAGCTATCCCTGAAACTTTATTCCTGATACATTTAAAAAATTTACTTAGGAACATAGATTTTCTTGCTTGTTTCCCCAATAAATGAAGCTGTATGCATATCACAATTTCGAAATCAAACAAAATCCAAGATAAAGCATATTGCTAAAAAAGCAAAGAATAAATCTCGAGAGAGAACTTTAATATTTTCAAGAGCTTAAAAGGAGCGGCCTGATTCCAAAAGCTGGCATTTTTTTCTTTTTGTGACAATCAAAACATTTTCCTTTCACTTTTTTAGACAAGAATATAATAATTTTTTGTTCCATGATTACAGTTCCTATAAGAATTCTTTTAAACTGGACGAAAAAAAGCTTTCCTTTGTTGAATTACTAAATTCTTATAAGTCTCCAACTTTTTGCATAAAGCTATTTTTTCTCATCGTTATCTTTATATTTTTAGCTTGTTTCGAAGAAAATAACTTCATGAATCTTTCTTTTATCTTATTTTAAAACACCGTGAGTGTTCTACTTTTTGATATTCATAAAAAAAAATGTTACATGTTTTTTTCTTGCAGACTCGCAATTTATGTATTTATCTTTAAAAAAGTTCTCATTCAACACTTAAACTGTTAGATGCGTTATTCGTTTTTTTCATAAGCTATATGGATCATGTTTCGAATAGTCAACAGCAAAGGTAATCGATTTTTAGTGTGCAAGAGACTTCCTTTGCAAAGTGATGAACAAGATTGCAATTTTTTAGCAAAATACACAACTCGCCATGTTTTATTGTAAACAAACACTTCAAAGAAGTTTCAATCATAGATGAAATTTTTCGAAAAGCCAATATTTATAATAAAATTCCTACATAATGGGACATATGAAAATGTTAGTATCGGCCAGGAAAGGCTGAGCATAAAACTCAGATTTACGGGCAATTTTTAAAAAAAGTATTCCATGCTTTTGTGGCGGCCTCTCGAACCTCTTTCCTTTACATTTGCATTTCATCTCGCACCTTGCCATGGGGCGGCAGGTAGAGTTTTAGGAGTCTACTCTGGTACGCACGGTTGGGTTGGGTTACGTTGTTAACATGCGGAACCCAACCCAACCCGGGGTACCAGAATAGACACGTTATTATTCCATGCAAGATGCTAAGATGGTGCGAAGGTAATAATGCGCGCGCAGTTTTGGTCAAGGTATTTATAAGAGTACATTTTTCAATTTCGTCGCAGAGAGAGAGGGCAGCAACAACGCAGTATAAGCCAACTCACCTTACTGAAGTATGAGCCTCTGTGGTTGCATCTACAGCAGTACAACAGACGGTGTCAGCCATCTCGCCTAAGCAGAGTATGAGCCTTCCCGACTGGTTTAGATTTCCATCATCTGCGATTAGATGCTGCTTGTTAATCATCAGCTGCAAAGAATTCAGATGAGCCTGTCACTGAACGTGTTTCTCTTCTCGCCAAGTATTTTTGTGTTCATGGTAACTTTTGATACGAGTTGTATCGTTCTGCAGATTCTTTTTGTTTAAATGCTTTAATGTTCTAATTGACGAGTTCATTTTGCACAGTATACCTTGTTAAAATATGAAATAAATGTTTATTGATGGACATTTCGCCTGGAGTATCATTTGCAACTTACTGATCTGAGTCAATGATGAAGTAGGGTATTTTTGAGGCATTCTCTAGCCCCTTCACTTTATCGTAATATATACATATATAAAATGATTTCCGTGATTGTAGACATTGAAATAAACAGGCCGAGCAAATAACTACTTCTTATTTTATTATCAAACTATTTAAGTAAAATATAGGAGAGTGGTGGGTATACGTGCATCTCCGTTTAGGTTACAAGTAAAAGTGAACAGAAAAATCCCTGTATTCTCTCAGATAAGGGAATAACATATTGACACGTGATCAAAGTGAAGGGAATATTGGGTATTTTTAATAAACTACGTAAGCGTCTCGGGGAAAGAGTCTGGTACCAAGGAGACGCCGTCATGATTTTCTGTGGGCACGTGAAAGCGATTAAATATTCTTTTAGTAATAAATATGCCAAAACGAGAGATTTAATATACCTCCAGCGCGAGAAAACAACGAAACTGGAGTTTTAGAAAAGTGAGTTTGGAATACATTAAGATTTTAAAATATATAATATTAGAATTTGAAATAAAATTAAGTGAGATTATTACATATATATTGAATAATCTTTGTGGTATATGTTATGAATATACAACAAGTATGATCAGACGTCATCCCAATTTAATTATAACCGAGAATATGTAGCCTATTACTGAACGGATCTTTGAACAGTAGGAGGCAATGAAAAAAAGAGACGCAACGGTTGATTTGAGTTCAAGCAGAATATTGATATCTCTTATAAATTTCTCCGCATCTTGCACCTCGATAATGCATTTTTCATATAATTTATTTCGGCTACAAAATATTAAAACAACTGGTAATTAGGGTTTCTGATTACCCGGACTTTTTTCCTTTCCGAGAAATCCAGGGAACATAACAGTCATTCCCGGGAATGCATCAAAAGTTTTAAAAAAATGTAAAAAATAGTTATATTTAATAGATATCTATAATAATTACACAAAATAAAGATATTAATAAATTCGAAGATTTATACTCCTTTATATATTGAACTACAAAATAACAAATAAAATACAATAATTATTCATTTTTAAAGTACGATTTAAACAAAACATAAGCAATCTATACTTTTATCAATCGGCCTAGTTCTTAGCTTTGTTACGAACACCCGGCAGCAGTAAATGCCCTCTCAGCTTCTTCTAATGTTAGAGGAATTGTATTCAAAGCCTTTCCCAGTTTTATAATATTTGATGATCAATTTTTTGTTGAGTCAAATGACTGCAAATCAAGTTTCATTATCTAGCTCAAGCTGGAACTCTTGCTAGTTGAACAACATTGGACCTTTGTCTTTGAGTGGATCGCTTTTTCTAATTTTTCTTTCAACGTTAAAGATTTCTCTTCCAATGTGTCCGTGCTCTCTTCTTCTGAGAGCTAAGAGTTAGACAGTGCTTCGTCTTCCTCGCAAAAAGGCCTTGTCATAATTATCTTAGCTTGTTGAATCAAAGAGTTTTTATTTGGTAAACGTGAAAGACCAACAGCATTTGCAGCAGCATCATAGTTTCTCCCAAAATTTAGATATTGCATTTTTCCAACTAAACTAACATTGCGTCTCTCATAAATTCTTTGGACCAGAGAACATTTAATATTCTTAACAAATTCTCATGTTTGTTGGTTCAACTCTCCAATAATGAAAGCAAATGCTCCTATGACAATTAACAAAGTCGCCTTTCGACTGCATAGTGTTTCTAGGCTAATTTTTCTTGGCTTCAAGCCTGATACATTTGCAATCAGAGTTTCAAATTCTACATTAGCCAAAATTTGTTGTTCTTTAATATCAATTAATGCTTTTGAAATTGCTCCTTTTATCTCTAAATATCTTCCAAGCATTGCCGACAACCTATTCCAGTGACTGTTGGTGTCTAAATAAACCACCTTTTCACAGTCCAAGTCTGCTTTAACGTAATTTTGTAAAATATCATTCTTGAGATGTCATTTTCTGAATAATTTTACAATTTTTGTTCCCGGTAACCAAGTATAATTCCCTGGAATACAAAAAAGTATGAAAATCTTACGATTTTCCGGAAAGAATCCGTACTGGTAATTCAGAAGGAATTTTAATGTCTTTAATATTATATAGCAGAATTCTGAAGATTAATGTTATAGCAATATAATTATAGTAATATAGTTATTACATCTAGAAATTATGCAACCAAAACAATCCATGTCCTACCTGCATTAAAAGGCAAATTGAAAACCTGTTTCTCATTACTTGCAGTAACGATGTTGAAAGAGTAAATTTCTTGATAAGATTTGAGGAATCTCCCTATTATAGCCGGAAACTTCTAAAAATACCTTGTCTACTAGAAACCTAATATGATAGAAATCAGAAACACAAGTCAAGCGTATATGAAGACAAAAATTATCAAATAACCCAACTAGGGTAGTAAAATCTCGCAAAAAAACATTAATCTTTATATAATTGCAAAATAAAATTTTCAAATTTTAGTATACCATACAAAACTTTATAAAATTTTAATGCAGTTACTTTATATAAAATTGATTAGTCAAGAAAAATATTTTAGTGATTAAGAGCAAAAAATGGTGAATGCTGAAAGGAGAAACGAAAGTTATTTTTAAGTGCAGTACATGGAAGAACGTTTTATTCGTAGGCAGTATGGTATTATACAAGCTGACAACCACTCTTTCTATTTTTTAGTATAAAATTTAAATAAGATGCACCACTCTTGCTGAGAATTTATCGGAAGGTATACGTTTACTTTCAAATAAAGAGAAAAATTTTCTCAGAATGCAAGATTATATATAAAATGATCAGGAAGAGAATGCATGATGTTTAACTAACTAAAATTTTGTTTCATTAGAATTAAATTTAATTAATTTTAGATGGCTTAACAAAGATTCACAAAAATATTCCTTTTATGAATATAATTAGTTTTGCCGTTTTACTTTACTTTGAAACGAGCAGAGTATCTGCATGGTTTAAATTTAAAACAGGATATTAAGCCATAGTCTTTCTTTCAAATATCTTACTTTTTATCCTATCTTCAATATTTATCAACCTAGTTAGTTATTTATTACTTTAATTTTTAATTTCAAATAGTTTTCCCGTAAACAGATGAGTTATTTTTTCCAAAGTGAACATTTATAATCTTTGTTCAAGAAACCGTGAAGAATAACAACTTTTAAAAGTGTCTTCAATGTTTTTATAAAGAAGAAAACGCAACGTCTTGCCATTTTTCTCAATCACAATGACGATTGGCATCATTTAAAAAAGAAATTGAGATATCTTAATTTCAAAATTGTTTTGACTCATGATATCTTAGTACTTACTCAATGTATTGCATTCATTATAATTACAGTCTAAAAATATTTGTCTTTTCGTCTATTTTTAATAACAACACACGAAAGAAATTTAAATGTCAAATAAGTATTTATAACAGGAAGTTATAAATTCTTTCTTACAGATGTATAAACAAGTATTTTAAAAACCAACAATTAAATTGGCATGAATGGATTAAAACTTTGAAACCTCCAGGAGTAATATCATAAAAGATAATTGAAATATCTGGAGTTTAATAAATGTTTTATCATATAGCCCATTTCACTGAATATTCAACTTCGATAAACGCCCATTTTTGATTCTACAATAATAATTTCTACCGAAATCATTGACAGTATTAACAAATAAATATTTTAGGTTTCTGAGAATATCTTTTCATTTAGTGGTTACCGCTTCCTTCTAACATTTTTAATTGATATCCGACTTTGGCAGTGTAGTAGTAAAATACTGTACGCGATATCTTATTAAGCTGATTATGGAAAATCACGTGCATTGAATAAACGGGAAAAGGCGATAGAGAAATACAAAGAAGAAAGATGAATATCAATTTTACTGAAATCTCTGACTTTTCCTCCATTTATCTACCAAACCTGATGAGATTCCCCAGTGCGTTTCGGAATGGAAATAAGCTCTCAGTTTCGAACGCAAGGGGAACACTTTGGGCTCTCGAAAATATACATTTCGGCCCCTTTCATGTACCCAAATTGAAGCGGAAATACGATTTCGGAATTTCATTGCCGGAGCTTATTAATCACTCCCAAAGATCTGGCTTCCGTCCAAACTGCGTTAGATGGTGTGCACCAAGAATAGATGAACTCTCTACCCACGCCTCCGCCACATCTGCATTCGTCTACTGGAAAACGCTGAAATTGAAATCAAGCGGTCATTTTACAAATCGATTCTTGACGATAAGGTAGGCAAGTTGAATGGGCTGCCGCCTCTAATGCTGACAACAGCCCCAAGAACCCAGCAGCATTTCATTTGCTATGGCAAGGATTAATCGGGTTTTCCAATTAGTTACCCGTTCCCGAGTTGTCGAATCTAAAGCTCGTTCGGGAGAGGGGGACTTTGACGTTTCCTGCTATTAGAATTAGACGAATGGTCCCTCGTTGGAAATCACGTAACTCGTCTCTCGCGAGTTCGCCGTATTAGGGCCTCGATATTCATGAGAATTTATGACAGATTGTTCGGGAGGATATTAGCTTGCGGTGGTGGAATGTAAGAAATGAATTATTTAATAATATCTTTCGAGAGGAGGGATTGTTGAGGTAAATGTTTTGCGGGATGAGGTTAATTAAAACGGGGCAATTTTGTTCCTCTCATTTTGTGTTTTGGTGAAGCAGAGATAAACGTTCGTTTATTTGTTTTCGTTAAGTTTCATGTATTTGATTTTAAGTGAAGAATTTAATAGGTGTTTTAATCTTAAATGTTTACGAATTATTTTATTGTAGAATATGTGTTGAAGGGTATCAAGTGGTTTAAAATAGCATGATACCGAAATATATATACCAGCAATCGTGAAAAGTACGTTGTAATTTTTCCACGACTATAATAAAATGAGTGCAATGTTAAAAATAATTGATGGTATTTTATTTTTTGAAGAATTGACAATTGTAATGAAGTTTGGCGTTTCGATTTGGGACTTCTGTTTTATTAACTTGGAATATGCTTCAAAGTTTGGTTTAAGGAGTTACACAAAAATGTAGCATAGTTTATTTTTTATTTATCACACTTCTTCTTGTATAGCAATGAAATTTGGTTGCAGAAACGTCTGAATAAGCTAAATTCCTTCCCAATCACAATACCATTTCATTCCAACATATTCATTTAACTTAAAATCTCTTTGTCCCTAAACAATCACTCCTCAAACAATAGATTATATTTGTTATAAATCAGAGAGATGGAAGCAGATTTAGAAGAAAACTTGTAAAAAAAATATTTATAAGCCTCTAAATTCGTAGTCCATAGCTATTTCGAATAACATATTTGAAAACTGTTCATTAATTTTGTTTCTACAAAATGTGAGTTTTTTAAGTACAAATACGAATAAATGGTGTTCAGTTTAGATTTATAAAATGTGTAAATATAAAATGTAAGTAAATAATTTTTTTTATATAATACGTAAAATTCACAAATCGGTCATGAAAAACTGCTAACTGAGGATACGAGTAAACCTCAATGTTTTATTTATTCTCTGTTATAGTTGTGATGCATTATATTTATAATAGGTTTCTTTTTATATGCTGATATAAGCTGGGGTAAGAGGAACGAATTTTGTAACATTTTGAAATTTTTGCTGATTTTCAACATTCTAACGAGTTAAAATTTTTTCCTCTTTTATACTATTATAATATATTAAGGTGCTCATAAAATTTCACCCTTTATTTTTTGTCTGGAAAACTTTTTGAATCGAATAACTTGTTTAAGTTTATATAAAAATTATTTACATGTTTTTATAGATGTTAGCGGCAAAGTTTAAAATCTGTCATTTTATAGAATGCCGAAAACTGGGCGGCAATGTAAGAAACGATTAACTTTTCACACATTTCCTAGGCATTCTACAGAATGGCAAATGACAAACCGGCAAAACAAGAAATACATCATCGATTCGTTTTTTATGAAATAAAATTAAGTGCAATTAAAAATAAAATTGTTTCCTTTATTGATGCGACAAGTAGGTTCATGTTTCATTTTGTTTTGTCATAAGAAAGGCATAAATTTTGTTTGTATGACTTTCATTTTTCTTTTCGTATTTTGAATAGAAGTATTTTAATGGCACTCTTTGATTATTTTCTCAAAATAACATTTGTATTTTTAAAGTAGGGTAGACCGGGGCTAGTTGGCCGTAGGAGCACGTTGGGTCAGTCGCGATATTTTTAATACTTTTCCATGTTTAACGCTGCCATTCCAGACAAGTGTGTATTATCCCCCCCCCCTTTCTTCTTCCACATCAGCGTCATTGAAGAAGTAGCGTTCATTAAAGAACCAGCCAGAATATTCTAATTTGTGTTAATCTGAGTAAATTTCCTCACTTACGAATAATCGTTTTTTACTTTGCTTACAAATTATAATTTCCATTTTTTCAAATAATATCCAGTAAGATAATTCTTCATTGTTACTTTAGGGCTTGCTTCCTTATCAAAATGTTTTCAGAATAAATCCCTACACTCGTGAGAAACAAAAATGGCGATATGGGGCTAGTTGGTCCATTTCGAATGGGGCACGTTGGCCCGCGCTGCTACACAAGGTTTTTCAGGATGTGCAGTGCATTATGGAAATATCTCTGAATATTTGGGAGGGAATTGTACCAGATTTATTATGCAAGATACTTGTTATGAAAAATCATGTGGAGTCAATTTTGATTATAATTACACAATACTA
The DNA here is from genome assembly GCA_013235015.1 of Araneus ventricosus. Classification (NCBI taxonomy): domain Eukaryota; kingdom Metazoa; phylum Arthropoda; class Arachnida; order Araneae; family Araneidae; genus Araneus; species Araneus ventricosus. The sequence continues at coordinate 22,680 of BGPR01012365.1, forward strand.
TTTGACGTTGACCATAAAAGCTGTATGTCAGTTTCTATTGAACAGAAATGCACAAATTTTGTATATAATACACATAATGTGGATAATAACACAACTACGTAACTTAAATCGATGAAGTATAATAATATAGAAGAATGTTTTGTGATAGTTGCTTCATGTTAGTAGTGGCTCAACTTACCCCGCAATCGGGGCAGGTTGGGCCAAGCGACTTGGCGTGAGTTTGAGGATTTAAATTAATACTGATAGTTAATATATTCGAATTTTACTATGGCTAATTATTTCTGAAGGCTTACTAATAGTGTCAGCTTAAACATTTTTTTTTTAAATTTCGAATTCCTTTTTTTTAAAAATTCTTAGAAGAAAAACCGGCCCAACTAGCCCCGGTGTACAATAGACAATTTTTTTTAAATAATGGTCTTATCATGACCTTCTTTCCATATTTTGCATTAATAGCATTTGTCATTCTATACAATAAATAGGTATTATATACAATGCCTAGGGAAAGTGTATAATGATTCTCATATTTCATTCTTTGCCTAAAAACGCCAGGCATTCTATAAAATGCCTAGGTATTCTATAGAATGCCGGCGTTTCATACATTGTAACATAAATACACAGTTCCTCTTTTCGCCGCCCTAAAATTAAAAAAAAAAAAAATATTTTTTTCAATATTTTGTTTGTTCCTTTGTTATTTCAAAATAATACGGTGCCGGTTTGATATTCAACCCTTCAGCACACGCTCCCGTTTTCGGAACATTCGCACACGCGTGGGGTCATTTTACCCCAAAAATGTTAGACACTTACACCCTAGTTTATTGCCTATTTGTACAAAAATAAAATATGTTTAAAATATAAGAATATTTTTTCGTAAATATAACTTATATTTAAAACACAAATGCGATTTTTAATAAGAAAAGGAGAGTTGAACTTATCTCCGCTATTCAATATCTTTGCTGTATTCTTTTCTTCTCCGCTGCGCACGTTCGTACGCTGTCATAGACATAACGTTAAATGAAACCTAAACGCTAGCACACTCAAGGGACAATTTGACCCCAAACCCCCAGTAAAAAGTGAGAAATACCGTTTCACCTGCTATTATCTTTTTTCTTCTAGCTCCCCCATGAAGATACATGAAGTAACAGGGGCAAGTTTATAGAAATTCCCAGAATTTCTTAACAAAAGAGAAAGAGTGGGGTCAAAAAGACCCCGTGCGTGTACTGACGGGTTAAAAATTATAAAAATGTTATTTTTGTTGTAGGTGTTAGTTAGAGGGATGCAGTCATTCCCCTCCAGAATAGATACCCAGGTAGCACAACATGTCCGATATTGTACAATATTGTTCGATATTATATAATATTATATGATATTGTACCATATTATATAATATTATATGATATTGTACCATATTATATAATATTATATGATATTGTACCATATTATATAATATTATATGATATTGTACCATATTATACAATATTGCGAATATTGTTCAAAATCGTTCAATATTGAACAATATCTTTGTTCTACTAGGGTACAGAGAGCGTCCCACTCTAAGCTGATTTGTAATCAGGCTTATATTTCATCTAAAATAATGCTTTCTTCCACTATTATTTGTGCAGGACGAAATAATAATAATTTTGATTATAATTTTTGTAAATATATGTATTTATTGAAAACTAAAAAATTAAATCATTAATTTATTACCAGAAGCCACTGACAAGTGTAAGTTATTACGTATGCTAGTTCCACATTTAAATAACAAAAGAACTTTTTAACAAAATCTCGGAAAGAGTATTTCAACGTAAAACAAACATCAAAACCAAAATACCAAATAATACATCTCCTGTTTGGCTTACAATACAATTGAAACTATAGTAAATCTACAAGAACTATTATTTAATGTTTTGCTTGTAATTTACGTCTTTCTTGTGCTATGTTAAGAAAAAACTAATAAATGTGAAGACTCTTTGGTTTTGTCGAAATTATTTGAATGAGATTGATAAATAGCAAGAGTGAGATTGATAAATAGCAAGAGTGAGATTAATAAATAGCAAGAGTGAAGTTGATAAATAGCAAGAGTGAGAATGATAAATAGCAAGAGTGAGATTGATAAACAGCAAGAATGAGATTGATAAATAGCAAGAGTGAGATAGATAAATAGCAAGACTGAAATTCATAAATAGTACAAGTGAGATTGACATTATCTATTCGCTTCAATTCATCATTTAAAATGCTGAAGATAATTTTAAATATAATTCGACAATTTACAAAAACAAGACTTTCAAATATTCGAAAGTCTCCAAAAATGAATTATTGAACTGATTTTGCAATGGGCGGATTCACAATACATAATACACATAGACTGTTATGAAAAGCCTGAAATGTAGTCAGTAAACTCAAGTCCGTGTAAGTGCATTTTCTGTTCCGTTTAATAATTTATATGCAAATAAAAATTAAAGAATACTAATTATGACTATAATAATGCATTTCCATTATATTTCATTATTTCCATCACAATTAAGTATTTAAATTAGTTAAACATATTTATTTTGATGACGTACAAGCACATTAATGTGGCAAATATTTGCACTTTAGTTTGGATCCTATTTACTTTGATAATAACTATTTGCACTCATAACAAATATACTGTACTAAAAATGAACTCTTCCGCTACAACAAAATTTATTAAACTTCGAAAATATATTTCAACATTGAAAAATATGAAGCGCAGAAGAAAATTTTTTTAACCTTGTAATAAATATTTTCTAATTTAAAACGGATACTTTCCTTCGTTGCGCGCATCTTTGCGTCTATAGTCTCTTTTTGCATCTTAACTGAAGGTAATTGTTTTACCTTGTTCATTTGATTTTTTGGTACAATTAGTTACCTGGAAAGTGAATTTATATAAATTATTAAGAAAAATTGTAAGTCATAACTTTTTTTCAAACACAGTTTGTTCAGAATTCAAATCATAAAACACGAGCGATTTTCGAATTATTGTTAAATGTACCAAATGTAAAATGTATAATTTATTATGCAAAGTATTCGAGTTATAGCTCCATGTACCAATTATATACTATTTAAACTAAAGTGCAATTACATATTTTCACAAATTAACTAAACTGTCTTCGTGCAAAAATTAGAGAAAAAAACGCTCCCGATACAAAAGCTAAAGAATTTATTGAACTTTTCTGATAGAACCAGTTTTCTTCGTTTTTATCGTCACGTTCCGAGAAGTTACCACAGAAAAAAAATACGAAAAAGATAAAATCCATTTAGTAAAGCTTCTGTAAAGTTAAGAAAAAATATAGTTTAGTTGTTTCTCTTTTTGCAGCTTTCACCGGTAATCTCTTTTGACAAGGTCCACTGAGGTATCCGGGGCATTCTTGCAAGTGTATTACCTAATGGGAGATATCCGAAACAGTCGACGGGTTTCATCTTTTAATAATCTTCTGTTTTTATAAAAAAATTAAAATAGAGGGGCTCAAGAAGAAAAGGAACGCTCATAGAGACTTCGTTTTTTCGTAGTATTTTCATTTTGCTGCTGCCCATGGAACTAAAGAATATTTTATAAAAAGAAATTAAGGAAAGAAGCAGTTTGTATTTTTTTAGTCAAACAAAAACTAAGCCGAAAAATCCTGTTAGTATTTATTTCTGCTAAAGATTCGGAAGACTTTTTTTTATTTTCATTTTTTCTCTTTATTCTCTCTAACGACTCTTAAATTTTCGGATAACATTTTCATATTTTGATAACTAATTTCAAAACTACAGATAGTTATATATAATCAATATAATTTAAAATTTAAACTCAAGATTATAGACACAATTTTATAAATAAAGTGAAAATTGTATGCGCTTTTTTCAGTAATTAATTAGCATTAACCCGCTCACATCGAGCGAGGCGGTCCAGGGCGGCTAGACCACCAAGCGCAATCTATTTTGTATTAAACAATTATAATAGCATATTCCTTGAACTATGTAAATAAGCTATGAAAAAAGTTACGAGGGGAAAGAATTTCTACTTCCACGAAAGCATTCAAATTGATTCCAAGGAGATAGGCAAAATAAACCAAACCACCTGAGAGAACGTCCGCGTTTATAGGAGTGTTGAAGATTAATTCCTAACAAAATAGTCTCGGAAATTAACACAGGTATTTCATACGAAACGAAACAAAATGCTTTATTCTCTTAGGTGTACATATATATCCTTTTCTTTTATAGTTCTATATATATATATATTAAAATTCAAGTAATATTTTCATCATATACACCTATTAAACCATCTTTTAAAATTAAATATAATAAACTATATAACTTAATATTATTCACACAATGAAATACAGAAAGCTACTAATATTAAAAACTATTACTATGAAAAAGCCAATCCAGATATGGAATTCCAATAATCAAATGCCAATCGACCTGAGGAATCGATTATGTCACATTATTTCGAAGTTTATGGACGCCAACCTTCTGTGAGGGCCAATTGTTGGAAAAAGACAACAGATATAGGAGTAAATCTCCAATATATATTAAGAAAAGAGCGAGAAAATTAACTAAATGCTTATTGCTTCAAAGTCATATATATATATATATATATATATTTCTCGATTATTCAACCTTCTGATATGATTCTTGATCTGTTCAAAGCTGAATACTACCAGAAAAATACACGATTTATAAGGTTTTGTCATTTATAAGAGGGAAAATGCGTCTTACATTGAAATTCGTCTCATTAATCTCTGAACTGCTTAAAAAACTTCGTTGAATTTAAACAACAATATAAAAAATAAAATTAAATATAATTGTCTAAGTTATTGATGCGAAGTTTCACGTATTAAGTTTTTGAAGAAAATAGTCAAAATTAAGAATTTATTAAATGAACGCTTTAGTTATTACATGAAATAACATTCTTACACTACTCTTAACTCTCCCAGACAATTCTAATCAGCTATTTGGGGAGAACAGGTCTTCCCTAGCTGGATTCCTTTAACACCTCCTTTGAATTACTGGTGCTGTACATTGTGATACCTGTGTGGAGAAAAAACGTCTCGCAACTCCTCAATGCTGCATTAGACGTGTAAATTTCATTATGCCTCCATCATTACTGAAAGAGCCGTAACCTCGGGGTTTTTCTAATTCCATTAGTTCTCTGCTTCCGCATCAGCGGGTGCCAATTCTCCTAATGAGCAACAACGCGGGCCAACACTACCAATTATTAAAATGAAACATCTGCATTCCTAGTTAGCTATTAGCCACCCGGGTTATTTACTTAACTTTATTGGGTGCGGCTCACTGCTAGGGGAAGATTCAGTAAACTGCTAGTGTTAATACTGTTAAGTACTTTAAAAATAATGTAGTTTCCCTTTAGTATCACAGCCTAAGATTTAAAATAATCGTGGTTCTTTGAAAGAATTTTGCTTTTCATGTTGCATTGATAACTTTAACATATATTTTAATGTAATATTTTTTATAAAAAAATATCATCAGTAATATTATAAAAGAATTCAATTACGTGGTGCTCTTTTAACTTCAGCTGTGCTCTGTTTCGATATTTATTTCATTCGATATTTTATAATTAACGGTCTATAAAATATACTTTAACTCTCTGAACCCGGCTAGAGTGAGAATTCCATTGCCTCAAATCCTGCAGTGACTTTTCGCTCTCAAGAACAAAATGGAATCATCACGTTCTTTATAAAAACTCTAGTAGGTCGATGCCTATGGTTGATCGATCAATGGACCTTATGCATGTGACGTCACATCCTCCGACACGTGACCTGCTGGCGGCAGCCAGTGTCAGTCTTAAACAACTGACTCAGAATTGCTTTTATTTCTGAGTCACTTATAGGCCGACCGTTTTGTTTATTCCTCCACAGTTCTGTTTTTCTATACTCTCGAAACCAAACGGTGCATAAGGTCAATTGCCAACGACGAAAGGAACTGCATTTTTCCTAAAATAATTCACCATGGCGCCATAAACCGCCTGAGTCCGGCTTCTGTCGAACGGGCGGTTTGAGGCGGGATAGGGCTCATAGGGTTAAAGAAGAAACAAAAGTAGCTTAAAATTTGCGTCTTGGGGCCGATTAAAGAATCTGGTTTCCCAAATTGAACCATCGAATTCTTTCAACACTATTAGAGCAAAAATATTTTTTGATTCCCAAATTCACACGAGAACCCAATGCATGAAGCCAAGTATGACTGTATGTATTTATCTCCTCTGTTCAAAAGTTAGCAATCAATCAGTTGATAAATTTAAATATACTCAGAACATATAGATATTTTGATGTATCACAGAGTTTCTTAAGCGTGTGTTAACTTGGTTTTTCAGGTATTTACAAGTAGAAGTTCAGTATTACGACGGATTATTTGTTATGCTTTGTTCAATTTTTCTCACACACTTTTGCTTCTCTTGACTTGTTTCATGTCTTTATCGATTTTTCACTCACTTTTTGATAAGTTCTGAAATTTTCCGCACTTATATTTTCTCGATGTCAATGCATTATCTTAATATTTTCTGAAATTAGTAATCAATCAATAGATATATTTAATTACATTTTTGTTTCATATGCGTCGCGCTACCTGATTTTAAATGTGAGGAATCCAGATTTAAAGATTCCATTTTATATTGATTTAAAATAATTGGCAAAACCAGAGTACCAGCTCCAACCACTGGACCGATTTAGATAATTTTTATTTCATATGGAAGCTTCTAACGTCTAGATGTGTCATCAATGGTTAGCCTTCCTTCCCATCATCTCCATTTTCGAGATAAATCGAAAAACTTCTTTCTACTGTGCATTCTCTTTGGAGAAAAAACATAAAAAAAACCCCAGCTCCAACCAATGGACCGATTTCGACAATTTTTATTTTATATGAAAGATTATGACGCCTAGATGTGCAATCAATGGTTGCCTGTCATGCAATCACAAATTAAAACTTTGTAAGTGTCCCTTAGCCTCTATAACCGCTAATTCGCCAATTTATTTACGCCAAGCTGTAAAGAATGGACGGAGGCTAGCAATATTATGGGCGAATAGCTGGTCGCCGAAGGCGGCTAGTATTTATAATAATGGATATTAAATTAAAGAATAAAAAGCAGCAAATAATTAGAATTAAATATTTTTTAGTTTAAATACCTAATTTAGATATTCTCTTAAAAATTGTTTTCCACAATTTTTTTTAAATATTCAGCAATAAAAATTTTAAGAATACATTTTTACTTCAAACCTATCTCAAAACAATTAATGCCTATGTACGACAAAATGCATTGTTATTAATCATTGTTTACTGCTCAGTTTTGTCATTTATTTTGAATTTTAGTATCTAGACAATTTTTTTAAGATGTAAATAGTGTAAGCAGTATTTAAGCAGTATCACGGAGATCATGTGGAAGAAAATTCACAACAGCCGAGGGGGTGGCCTCTCTTATACCTTGCGAAATTCCCTACACTTCTGCCTAGTTACAAAACGAAACAAGTTGACAAATGTTAACAGGAGCTATTCCATTAGGAAGGATTGCTATTGTGTGTTACATTATAAAACATTTTGGTAACACAGACCAAGGTGATAAATAAAACTTTGAAAAAACAGAAAATTACGCAATTGCACATGAAATAACTGGACAGTAGTAAAGACTACATGCAATGGAAAAACTTTAATATGGATAAAATAATTCATTTAAAAAATAAAATATATGAAATGAAAAAGTTGATAAAAATTAACAAAATAATAAAAATAAAATTTGTACACAAAAACAGAGAAATGGGCCTCACAGAGTTTTAAAAAGTTCGATTTTGATAAAGAGTTAATTGATGGAACTCTATTAATGTAAGCCAAAATTTTTATGTCTAAAATAAAGTCAGGAAACGAAAAAAATTATGAATTTCTGGTTAAAGAATTGTTGTTCTACGCTATTGCTCATATTAGAATTTTAAATAATATGTCATAAAAGCAAATATTTAAATGAACAAAACAAGAAAATTTATGGCATAAAAGTGCATTAAAATAATACTTTTAAAAGCTGCAGCTCTCCAAATCATAAAGAACCATTAGATTTTTTTTGTATGCCCCTAATGAGACAAAAGGACGTCTTTATAACATGGATCTTAATAAAGGTAAGACGAATGATTCCCAGGAGGAATATCTGGAACACAATGACCCAATTTCGTATTTCACGAAAGGGAAGTTACTGAAAAAGGTACTCGCGTGTTGGCATTGATTTTGCTAGAAAATGCATACAATTCATATTTCTGTTAGATAAGTTACAGTACTTCGGAAACTGTGACTTTTCTTTCATGCCAAGACTTCCGTTTTGCGTCTTAATTTTCCTAGGAAATTCTTTAGCTAGTATTAAAAACTTGCTAAAAATATGGTTATCTTTTTTCCAATTGATTTTATTACTATTTTGAGTAGAAACCTAGATGGTTGCAGAAAACGGGACCTCACATTCAGAAGTTCCACATGGGAAAAAAAGCAATTTTACCTCCATTTGTCTACATTTTAATGTATGGTATTAAATATATCACATTTTGATTAAAAATGTATCTCTCCAAGCTATAAGAACTATCGGATTTTTATACGTCCTTAATCAATCATAAGAGCGTCTTTATAGCATGATCTTAATAATAAGCAAGAGAGTGATTCCCAGGAGGAATATCTAAAACACAATACCCCAATTGCGGATTTCACGCGAGGGAATTTGCTGCAAAAGGGTCTCATGTGATAATCATTGATTTCGCTAGAAAACGCGTACTATTCATATTTCTATTAGATGTGTTCTAGTACTTCAGAAACTGTAACTTTTATTTCAAGGCAAGACTGATTTTCTGTCTTTATTACACTAGGACATTCATTAGTTAGTATTCTTAAGATTTCAGAGACATAATTAAATACAAAAATGATCCATTCATTTACTTTAACCTGGGAGGACGCGCGGGGGTCATTTTATGACCCCAATCCCTCTGCAAACTCCGTTTCCTAGAAATGTAGCCACCTGTTCATGCCTTTCTCGTCAGTAACTGAGTTAATCACCCGCTCTGCCTTCTCTGAGTATTTATAAAGTATTTTTGGAATTTTTTGTCCCCAATAGACGTTTTGTCAGTTACTGGGGTTATGGAATGACCCCGCGCGTCCTTCCGTTTGTTCCACAGCCCAGTTATTTCCAGCGACTAATAAAGTGAGTTCGTTGCTGTCCTTTCCGTATTGAAGTATTTACTTGCTGCTGACAATGCTGACTCCATGCGAAATATTTAAGAAAATTTTTTATTACAATTTTTTTAAACTTTAAAGTTGTTTTCCGCAGTTTGCTTTTTCCCAAAATTGTGTCTTCTACAAAATGCTAAAAGACGATCGCTTTTTATTCTAATTACTTGAATTTTTTCTGTTCACTCACAAATGCATGTTTAATAGAATTAGAGATGGATTTGTAAAACTGTTGATTAGAAAGTTTTTTTAAATGTACAAAGTGAAAAATTATGATATTTTCCAAAAAATTTCACCAAATGTTGAACAATTTTTTTCTATGAAACTAAAGTAAATATAAAAAATCCTATCCCTATTTCTGTTAAGAACATTGAGAGGTCCCTTCAAAAAAATTTGGAGAAAAAATATCAAAACTTGTATGAGATGAAGCATTCTGAAAAAAGGCTTAATTTTTTTAAAAAAAAATTAAAATTTGTAAATTTGTAATTTTTCAAAATGAAAAATATTTTAGAAATTTCAGTTTCTGCACAGTTTGCATCTATCTTCTACAAAATTGAATAAGTTTGATGAAAATTGTAGAAAAAAATTTTGGGGTGCCATGTTCCCTTAAACAGTATTAAAAATCATGTTTGATTAATAAATATATCTAATATTTGTCAAAAGCGACTCTAAATACATCAAAACATATTATGGGAACGTTAAAAAATATTTAAATCTTTAATTTTGAAAAAAAATACGGTCATCTATATGTAATCTTTGTGCATAAGCTATAATAAATTTATTGTTTAATATCATATAAAATCTAAAATCACTTCAATAATTTTGGTAAAATTTTTTAAAAAGTGTCGATGGCCAGGACTGAGAAGTTTGAAAGGGCGAAGAAAATTATGCGATTATAATTAGGCTTCTTGAAATAAGATTTTTGCCCATGTAACCAACTAGTTCGAAAGTTCTGGACACCGCACTACTGCCTTAGCGCAATCATCCATTCAGCGACGTGATACTTGACAGGGTGTGGATCACCAGGGAGCGAACAGATTTATTAATCCGTCATTGCCACCGCCTGACGTGCTGCAGCGGTAATAAGACGTAGAGTAATGACGCGTCAAATTATGGTGATGTAGAATTGAATAAATTTTGGAAACGCTGTTTATTCCATAAGGATACATTTTAATCATATTAAGCAACGTAAAAAAATTCTTTGCGAATACATCTGAAAAAGTTAATAAATTTAAAAATTTAGTTAAGAAGAAACATTTTACCCTTACTTATTTTATGCACTTTCAAATTTTGTGTTTGTATCTAATGTCTTTGAGAAGTTTGAATTCATAAGCCGAACATTTGTGTTCAAATTATCGATTTAATATGAGATTGAAATTGATAATAAATAAATGTAATGTATGCAGTAGTGATATGACGAAGAAATCCTTCCAGCATCCAGCATTTGACATTCATTTAGGTGATGAAACAAATATCCATCAGCTATTCATCCCCTCCCCATTGCCACAAGATATATCACGATATCTCCTCGATGTTGTCACGAAATTTTAAATGCCGCACAACATCGTAAAAATATCGTTTGTACAGGATGTGAAAAATAAGTAGGTTGAATGATGAAATAAGTCTTACAGTGAGTAGGCCCTACATGGAAACTCTTTCAAGATAATCACCATCGTACGCTATGCACCTCTGGCAAAGTGTGTACAAATTGTAGAAAGAAGTTGAAAACTCCTCCACTGGTACAGTTTTCAATTCTCGTGTAACAGAATCTTGAATGTGTGTAATGTTTGTAAATCTTCGCCCTTTTTGAGACACTTTAAGTTTAGGAAACAGGAAGAAGTTCTGTGGTGACAAATATCAGAACTACGGAAGGTGCGACAGTTCAGTAACCCCATGTTCTTACTCTAGTTCTCCCTCTGGATGTTTGTCCCTGTTCTGCAGGTGGCGGGCCTCCCATTCCGATTTTCGTCTTCGATGCTTTCACACCCATTACTAAACTTTTTAAACCAAGCCTACACAGTCTTCAAGGTCACGATGTCATCACCATGCACTTGCTTCAGCATTTCATGGCTTTCGCCTGCTGATTTATCAAATTTGTACAAGAATTAAGCAGCGATTCCTGTGGCTGAGGAAACCTGGGAAACCCCTTACACTATGCTACAAGTTGCCTGTTTACAACATCATACCACCTAAGAAAACCGTCAGCTGACCTAGAACCACTTTGGTGGAAAAGAGTCATGAACAACAACAATTCTAGGACGAAAATGAGAAAACTCATCCACTTCATCGCCGGAAACGAAACACTCATATTTCCAAAAGATGGCGACAACAACTAGCCACAGACCCAACTAACCCATTGTACTCGCATTCTCTCTTCTTCCATACACAGAGCACGACCCTCTCAAATTCAACAACACAGCGACCTGAAAGACTGAACTTAAAAAAAAAAATATTATATTCTTTTGTTGTAAATGTCCTGTTTTATCATATCTTTTTATAGAAGTTGTATTTTTTTCTTCTTTTTCTTTTTTTTGCTATGACTTTTTCACTAAAGTTTCACGCATACCCAACCAACCGACAGGGAGCCGTCCTGGCTCTGACTTCGGGAGTATGCTGTGGTGTTATGCTCTATGAAGCGCCACAAAGCCACCAAACAGACGACAGTCGATAAAAAAAATGTATGAAGACTCATAGTCGCGCGAATCCAAGAACTACTGTTAACTGAATATTACGGAACACGACGAACGTGTCGCTGATAATAGGATTGTTTCCATCTTCGATATGAGGGGCGATTCACCCTACTAATTGGTCACACCTTGTAAAATGTAGATCATCTAGATCATCTTATGCTAATAGGGCTTACATTTTAAATAGTACTACACCACAACTCGGTATATTACGAATATTTTTTTCCAATATAGGTTTTACAATGTTTCAAAAGTGAATATGGGTACAAAATGACTATTTGAACACCTAACTGTTTTACACGCCCTTACGCAAGTTACGGTACTGGTTTGATTCGCGAATACGTCGTACAAGCAAAAAACGTTTATGTTCTTTATTACTGTTTAATCCGCACTTTTTTCTTGTATATGTTTATTATGTTACCAATAAATAGCGTTTAAAAAAATCCGGGTAGATTATTTTATTTATTTATTTAGAAAATGCACACTACAGAATAAACTACAATTACAGAGCGCATGATACAGAAACAAACACTAAAATAGCCGTAAAACACATATTAATAAAAACAAAACACAGATTAATAAAAACAATTTTAATCCACATAGACCCATTCACCCAAAGTGTTTATAAATCCGGTTGTATTTTTAAATTGGTTTCGAATGTATTGCTAAATTAATAATTAATTTAAATTGTTGTAATTCTTAATCTGATTGTATTGCTAAAATTCGGTTTTATTATTTTTTTTGTCTTTCATGATCCAGTCACTTTTTTTTCTATTTGTTGAGTTATATGACATATGTGAACTGCATTCCTGACTATCTCCAGGACATTTGGGAACAATCGTATAGTGACTGATAAAATGGTGGTAGCATTCCTTAAAATCCATTTCCATGAATCTATTGTGAGAAAGAATGCTGCGAGTTGTCTCTGGTGGCCACAGCTACGAAGTGACTTCTTTGTTTTTGTATTTCGTTAGATTTGGCTGCATATGCGCCTTTCTATTTAATGCAAAATATGTTATTGTTTTTTATTTTAATCAAAATTTAATTAATTAATTTTGCTAAATTTTAAGAATTATAACTATTCTTTGAAGAAAGATTGTTATAAATTAATTCACTGTGTCAGTAAAGCATGTGTCTGCCTGGCTTTAAATTATATTACAAAAATCCAGATCTGTAATTCCTTCATAACCATTGTGGGTTTAAGCAGAATGCAGGTTAACACTCTGACTCCTAAGCCGGCCGTAACCGGACATGAAACTTCTATACTAGTGGGGCGGATTTCGGCCGGTTGCTGTTCCGAAAAGGGGGAGAAGGCAGTTGGGCGAGTGGTCGTTGAAGGGACCCATAGGGGAGAGATAAGAGATGAAAGACCTGCCATTCATATCTCCCACAACACATAGTAAGGAGAAAAGGGGGAACGAGACGGACGAATCCATTCTATAGATCAATTAGTAAGAAAACCTCCGTATACAACTGTACTCAGATTTTGAGAACTCTTAGTAGTCAGAGAGTTAAGAAATTTCTATTGTATTATTTGCTATCAGGAAAAAAACGTGAATATAGTTCCACTCTATTACTGCAGTGCTGAGAACCTAAGTAACAGTTTTTCAATAAAGGTTTAACAAAATGTTATTATGAAACATCTAAGTAATACATTTAAGCACACATAAATGCGGCATTTTGAAACAATACCAAAAATCTTAATCAATTGAAAATGTCATCTGCCTTTTTAATGACTTAGACGCTTTCTTAAAAGGGAGATCTGACATATGCTAATAAATTTTTCCTTGACTTAAGTTGATCTGACATGAAAATGAACTATATTATACATGATGGCATAATAACGGGAGGAAATTGGAGGTCAAGTGTAAAATAAAACAACAACCAAATGTAACCAGATGTGGACTACTCACTATCACTGCGATATAATTTAAAATCCAAGCACCCAATTGTTTTGATCTTAGAGCTTTTAGGTTAGAAAAGTTATCTTTTAAAGCAAATGAACAAAAAATTATACATTTAATCATATCTCTGAAATCTGAAGAATATTTTATCCCTGGATGTTCAAGAAAATATATACATTGGGTCATCCAGAAACTTAGTTTTCTAGAAGCCGTAAAGAGACGCAAGATATAATTACCTGGGATCATTTATTGAAACAGATAAAGCACACTTCCAACAACTCCTCAATATAAGAACCATCGGAACTCAAGCACGTGTCATAACTTGAGACCAATTTATGTACGCTTATATCGATGAGATTTTCTGCCGGAGGATGGAGTCAGCGTGTGGTAGCTGTCTATTTGTACGTCGTCGTCTCTGGGAAAATCTGCTTCGCGAGGAACCATTTCAGATTCGGGAATAGATTGTAGTCTCTGGGAGCAAGATCGGATCTACTGGTGGAATTGTCAAACACCTCCCAGCAGAACAGTTGCACAGTTGTTATGTGCGCAGCGCCGCATGAGTGCGAGCGGGGTCATGGAGCAGTCTTCCAGTGATTGCATCTGTTCCAGTACCTGAAAAAGTTCCAGGCAAAGCGCCATTTCCCCAGTGACGACGACGTGCAGACAGACAGCTGTCACAGGCTGTCTCCGCTCTCCAGTGGCAAATCTTTTCGAAACGGTGTACAGAAATCGCTGTCACGGCATTCCTGTGGTTCTCATGTTGAGAGGTAGTAGAAAGTGGGCTATATGTGTTTCAATTGATGTTTCCAGATAATTATGCTTTGTGTTTATGTACATTCACCAGGAAACTCATTCTCTGGATGACCCAATATATAAAAAATAGTATCTGCTCCTGAACGAGTCCTGCATTCTCAAGTGAACACGGAAAATGCTGGTTCCTCCTCTCAGTGGGTTAAATTTACGCAAAAAAATTTACTCCGATTTTCGCCACCAACTATAATGTAGCGCTGCATATGCAGTTCGCTTGATGAATTTGTCGTAAGAATTACAGAAATAAAAATTCCCTAAAAAAATTTTATTTTGGAAGCCTTAATGCGTATTGTTCAAAGAGTGGACCTATCAAGGACTCCAAAAAAGCTTTATTTGGAATGCATGTTCTACCATAGAACGTAGCAGTTCAACATCAATTTCTCGCACTTATGCGTTCCTTCATGTTCGATATGTCATCCTTCAAGATTCCTAGATTATCAAAGCTCCCTTTCTAAACCACACTTGATACATATATCCTCATAAGCAAAAATCTGCAGGGAAATGTATTTCGAATCATCTGTTTTTCTGTAAAAATGTTTCAAAATTTGCAAAGCCGTGAACTTCTGTATTTTTAATAATCACAGCTCTAATAGCGATTTCCCATGCACATTTCACTATTCTGAGTGTCAGCATTGTGAACTCATTGTACCGCATTTATCAACGATACCAAAATTGAAATTTGTGTGGAAAACTGCGGTTTGACTGATTCTGTAAGCTAACTGACTTTGCGAACTACTTACATAGCGCCATATTGCAGATGATGGCAAAATTTTGAACTTTTTTTGCATATATAGTAATAGCATTGTCGGAATAGAATGTGGGCAAAATTGGCTAAATTTGACTACACAGAGTTTTGCAATCATGTCATGTCATGTTGAAAGAAAAACTTTAACTTAAGCTTAAGTTTAAACTAAATCATATCATAAATGTTGCCTAAAACTTTAAAAAAATTAGTCATGTTGTTTCTGTATCGGTACAAAGGCAAAAAGTAGTCTTTAACCACTTAACTGAATAGTTTTCTTTGCTATCTAATAAGATGACCCCTCCTGTTTTGGAAAGGGGCTGTCGTTTTCATTCATCTAAGAAGGCATAGGATACTTAAGATGTTTATGGATCCTACATATTTTTTGTGTCAAATTATAAAGCTAATTAATGATTCAATTTTAGTTTATAAGACTAAAATTTCGATAATTCGATGCACGAGTATTCTCGGGCTGTTAAGTTAAGCGGTTAATGATTGTTACATGAATGTTTCCTTTTATTATGGGTTTTTGTTTGCTCTCCAAGACAACATGAAAGGCAAAAGTCTGCTTCAGTGAACTTCCTTTCTGACAAGTAAATTTAAGAATTTGTTTAGGAATTAAGAATAAAAAACACAACCGTAATGGATTTAATTCCTAACTCCCTTCCATGTTAGGAAAAAACGAAGAGAAAGGCTCTGCAAGGCAGCTTAAGAGTTGAAATGAAGCACAAAGGAAAAGTTCGATGCAACTGAAAAAATGTGACCTAGACATCTGAAAAAAAATTTGCTGAATGAAAGTTTGCTTAATAGCAGCAAGATTAGCTCTATGGTATTTTAATCAGAGTTTCTTGTTTCCGCAGAAAGTTGTGGGAGATTATGTGACTCTAACTCATTAATGAACACTAAGGTAGACATTCGGTTGCAATTAAATTCTATTGAAGTAGCATCGCATTTCATATGAGAGGTAAAACAAATTTAAAAACAAAGCCAATTACAAAGTTGTAGAGAATAATCGATTTAGCACAAAAAACATTTTATTGGCATTAATATTGTATTATATTATACATAACATATTATAATGACATCAATATAATATTATTAATATAACATTTTATAGACAACACTTAAAACACGCATTTGTTTTTCCGCCATTTCAAGATCTGCGACGTCCCAAAACTTGGAAGAAATGAGAAAACGTTCTCTTTTGGATAAAAATTATTCCTATGGACTTTTTCCTGTTTGGATGTCTCAAACACCAGTTGTATGTGACTTCTCCACCAGCGCTGCTGGAACTTCGACGAAATATTGCAAATCTTTCTGCCAGCATGACACAAAAGAGACTAAAAAGTGTGCAACGTGGAATTCAAACAAGGGTCCAGATGTCTATTATAGCTGACATAGAGAAGTCAGAACAACGACAATAATGGTGTTTTGCGATAATCAGGGTTTTTTCCTAACCTAGTTCGTCATGCAACAGTGCAGGAAGTTGTACACGTTATGTTCTTAGCATTAACCTTTTGTTGGGCGCAACTCATCTGTGAGATTAAAAGTTAAATTTCTGTTTAAGGTTAAGGAAAAGCTTATCTAACTGAACTATTTCGTCATACAAAACTATATTTGCGTTTTTAAATAACTTTTTGGCATTTCCTTCCAATTTCAACTAACAAAATATCCAGGAATTCAGAACGGAATTGACGTTTTATCCCGTAAGGTTCCTTAGCAGTGACAACTGTTGTGGATGAGAGCTTGAAATAATTCGACATTTTAAAATCATACATTGGAAATAACGATCAATATCACTGCATTAGGTACTGGGTCACAAATATACGAACTTTTTCAGGTATATAGAAAGAAATATTGAGAAAAATTTGGAAAATAAAAAATAAAACCGTAATCGAGCGCAAATAATCTACCAGATTAACGTACCCATCACATACATCAAGGGAGAACTAGAGAAAAAACCACGACACCACAGTGTGAATGGTAGGGAGCCAGGAAGCTACTAGATGTCCCACACCTTTCTCGCTAAAACCCGTCCTTAGGCACAAAAAATATGTCTGCTTCATCTCACACATTAGATGCGCCCGACGGAAGGTTAATGACTACGGTGTATCTTTTTGTACTAAATCGATGATGGCCTACAACTTGATTTACACTCACTTCCAAAAGTAAAGCACAATTCTTAAGATGGGAAAAATTTGGATTTAATATGAATACTATGGTTCGCAATCAGTTGCGGAGAATGTGGGACATACTATCGTCGTAACTCACATTTTACAGTGAAGATTCGGTCACGAGGGCAATTACGGTGGTCATCAGAAAGAGATGAAGGCGAAAATAGAGTTGGACCCATCTTGTTCCACAGAAAGCTAATAACGAGGTGTAACTTTTACCAATGGTTATGTTTGAAGTGCATAATATTTACATGCATTTTCGTAAACACAGCACAAATATTCGGGAAGATATAAAGGTTTTCTTAAAAAATCCCAAATTTTCCAGCATGTTTTTTGCTTATAACATGTAGAGTTTTCTACAAAATTGTGCGAAACTTACAGAATTCTTGGCAATATGTAAAAGAAGCATTTCATTAAAATTTGAATAAAAACATTTCAATATTGCAGGAAATATAATCGTTTGTATTAAATAATTTTTTACTGCGCATGTGCGAAACGTAGCGAAATGTTTCTTTCATATCTTTAGAGCCAGATATATAGAGCAACTTATATGAAAATTCGAGTTAAATACCATTAGTATTCATAAAGATATCGGCATGGCAACTTCAGGAATTTCGTTACACTCAAAGAGAAGCTAAGAAACCTTCTTCATTTTGTTTCTCTTAGAGAATATAAGCAATTCAGCTCATGCAATTCCTATATCTTTCTGAATACTAATGGTATTGAACTTGGAATTTTTATATAAGTTGCCCTGTATATCTGGCTCTGAAGATGTGAAAAATATTATGCTACATTTCGCACATGCGCAGTAAAAAATTATTTACTACAAATGCTTATATTTCCTGTAATATTGAAATGTTTTTATTCAAATTTTAATACAATGCTTCTTTTACATATTGCCAAGAGTTCTGTAAGTTCCGCACAATTTGGCGGAAAACTATATATGTTATAAGCAAAAAACATGCGGGAAAATTTGGGAATTTTTAAGAAAACCATTATATCTTCCCGAATATTTGTGCTGTGTTCGCAATAATGTATATAAATATTATGCACATCAAACATAACCATTGATAAAAGTTACATCTCGTTATCAGCTTTCTGTGAATCAAGATGGGTCAAACCCTATTTTCGCCTTCATCCCTTTCTGGTGGCCACCCTCATGACCGAATCTTCACTGTAAAATGTGAGTTGCGACGATAGTGTGTCCCACGATTCTCCGCAACTGATTGCGAACCATAGTATTCATATTAAATCCAAATTTTCCCATCTTAAGAATTGTGCTTAACTTTTGGAAGTGAGTGTATTTTTTCCTTATATAGTTCCATTTTCGAGATAGGAGAGATAATTACGCAGTTAGTTGGCGCTGTAAGTAGTTTCATGGCTTATCACATAGTTACTATGCTACATGTACGTAACATTTTAATAGCTATAGCTGCAGTCATTCTGAAATTTAGGGGAGGAGGGTAAGGGTCTTTTGTATGCAACCTGTGCGTGCTGTTATAACTAAATAAAAATGATGGAGTTCATAACTGTCTTTCGTTAAAAGTACGCTCCTTTATAGCCCAGTGGTTGGGTAGTTGAATTCGGAATTAATTAGGGGAAAGTTGGAAATTGTTTTAATCCCTTCAGTTTAGGTCTGGAATGAACATACTCAGTTTTCCCCCTCCGGCGATGTGAGCGTTAGCCGCTGCGTGCAGATTTGTAGTTAGAAAATAGGACTTTTTTCAATAATCGAGCTATATCTCAAAAACAACTCATGCTATAAAAAAACATTGTAATACGAAAGTTGTAGAGCTTAAAATTCTGAATAAAATGAGTACAAACACTTATTATATTCAATCAAAATTAAGCTCACAACTGCGCTTCAAAGTACTGCCTAAATCGCTAATCAAGTGCTTGAAGCGAAAACGGACCAATTTATAGGTTTACCCTATCTCCAATTATTATATATACATTTTAGATTTGATCATGATGCTTTTATAATTATTTCAATGCTTTATTTAATATATTTTGAAGGAAAAACCACTGTTATTATGATTTAACAAAGGAAAATATCACACGAAAGCTTCAGCAATGGTTGAAAGCGTGCTTATTAATTAGAAGCAACGGATTTCTCATACGAGGGAAGTTCTTCAAAATAACTCAAAGATTCTACTGCATTCAGATATTGCACGGCATTTTAAATAAATTACCGGTTATTTTGCAAAAGAAATCTTCAAAAATTATAAGCTGCGCTTGAAATACAAAAAATGATTTCAATAAAAAAAAGTACCATTGATTACGAATCATAATCCTTGACGGATGATTGAAATACTGATTTAAAATTTCGTTTAAAAATATTTGCTCTGCTCTTTGTTATTTAATTTATTTGTTTTTGAGAAAGACAGAAATTTCAATCAAGATAAGCTGATTACTTGCGCCAAAATTTGAAACATTTTTGAAAGTATTGAAACCTTGATTGGCACCTAGAATTCCATGTTTACAAACATTATACAAGTCAATTTAAATGAAAGTCCGAAATCGTTATTAGCTGGCTCTCAGCGTTATAAAACAGAATTCGATCTTCTCTCCAGATGTTCCTCGATAAATTCAGAGCAAAAGTTATTTATATCTTCTAGGCGCAACTTAACCATTAGGATTTCGTTCATCTCATATTGAACAGAATTCTAGAGGTTTCGGTTTAATATTGCTTATCTGGACTTTTAGATATCAAAGCTATCCTTGAAACAAGTTATTACACACTAATATCCAGCTCAAATTTCTATCTAGCATATATCAGCTTTCCTATTTCAGTAATAGTCACATTAGCGATATTTGTGCAATTCCTCAAGGATTGCGTTCACCATACCATTTTATCGATTCGTTGGAAATGGACAAGACACACTGATCTACAGAACTGTTCAAATATAAATATATTTCCATAACCATATAAGAAATTTAGTCGAAAAAATGAAATAATTCTTTCAATTCCCTCCTAATATAAAGAGAGATACTACAAACTCTTTCAATTATTGAAAGCAAATGATTTTCGTAAATAAAAGCTCAAGCATTTTGACTTAATTAAAGTGAAATTTTTTAGCAAACAAAGGATAATATATTATAAAGACTCAGAAGTTGTCTCTTCAAAATTTTGAGAATTCAGATTATATTTGGAAATACTACTGATGTATAACAATTCAGAGCATATATGTTCTCTTGAATATTTTGAGTATTGGGGGTCAAAATTTCCATAACAGTTTTAATCAAGACATCAAGAAATTGTTGATGAATTTTGTTTTTTGAATAATTGATATAAAAGCAAACTGTGTTTCAGTTATATGTATTTTCCTGCATTTAATTTTATTTTGTTATCGATAGTTAATTTTATTCCATATTTTATGACGCCTAATTGGATTCATTTAACAGCAGAGAATGATTCAATTTTTCAGAATGAAATACAGAAGAATGAGGCAATTTCGCATCTGGGATCATAAAAATGTGAAATTTTGCTTCATATGATTCTTTGGAGGCGATTTATGTGACGTGAAATTAATTATTATGACGTGTATCTGACAAAAATGTATAAATAAATTAAAGTTCGGACCAATATTTTTATGCATTATAACCACAATAGTTAAGGGTTGCGGTGGTGTAGTTGTAATGTCTCAGCGTTGGGGACGGAGGGTCGCTGGTTCGAAACCCATTTCCACTGAAATTCCGCCAAATATGTGGGCCTGTTCCTTGGAAATCAAACTTCCTACAGCTGGTGGAGAAGTTTGGAGACAGGCGCCTCAATCCCATGATGCCACCTTATGCGTCGATT
The DNA here is from genome assembly GCA_013235015.1 of Araneus ventricosus. Lineage (NCBI taxonomy): Eukaryota > Metazoa > Arthropoda > Arachnida > Araneae > Araneidae > Araneus > Araneus ventricosus. Next base: position 44,003 of record BGPR01012365.1, read on the forward strand.
CTGATTGGTTTGTCAGCTCACATGACCATTTGATTGCGCATGCGCACACGATGCCTTTGGCATCTGAAGTTAGTACAGGGAAATTTTTTTTAACTTAAAAAAATATATCAGCGGCTTCGCTTTCGACAAAGCGGGAACCTCGTAGCTTTTCTTCTTCATTGAAAACGTAAAGCATCATAAGGTTGTAATTGCAAAAAACGCGCACATTCAAAATCAAAAAAATGTTACTGGAATTTTGGCGAGAAATCCATGTGACCGATTACATGATCCGATTAGCCAGTCAGATTCGACTGGCTTAAAAGTGGTATCCTGAGATTGAGCCGCTTTGGTATAGAGAGGGCGGTGCCATCTCAGGCGATGTCTTCATTATCTTACCCCGACTCAAAATCACAAGGTCCGTCCCAAAATAGCTTTTGTACTATTTAAAAACGAGACATTAATAAAACTGAACTAAACCACCATATACTAGGTCTTTTGTATGAATTATATTAATGAAATAAAACATTCCAAAACGCTTTTAAAGAATATGCAAACAAGATCAATTCATATGATCACCATGGATTATAAACAAATATGTCCCCCAGTGTGGTTCTGCTTCCTTCTTCATCTCGTGGATTTATCAACAAATATGTCCCCCAGTGCGGTTCTGTTTCCTTCTTCATCCCGTAGATTTAACAACACATATGTCCCCAGGGTGGTTCTGTTTCCTTCTTCACACCGCAGAATATACTTTTTTCGCCAAATTTATAGATTAGTCAATTTATCATGTCTTTTTAAAATTGAAAATTAGTTCATTTTGATAAAAATGCTCAAAAAATTTAGAAAATCTGTTCAAAATTTGAATACGATTATGGGTGAAATATGGTAAGATATGGGTAAAGCCTTAGTCTGAACTTCTTTTGATGATATTATATGTCTGCTCAAATGCTTTTATATACTTCATGCAACTCTGATAATAATCCGATAAACAGTGATTGATATTTTATAATTACAATATATGCGTGATAATAATAAATATTCAACTTAATCCTGTTCATTTTAAAATTTTAATCAGTTCAAAATAGGAACTATGAAGATAAATATCGCACGGAGTTATAAGTCGAAGTTATTTATAATTATATAGGACTGACAATTACGACTTCAATCAAAAAGAAAGAGTCATTCATGGATTGACGCATTTGTTCAATGTTCAAATCCTCATGGTGCAAAACTCATATGTAAACATCATATGAGTTATTTACAATTATATAGGACTGGCAATTAC
>BGPR01012366.1:0-18741 GCA_013235015.1 Araneus ventricosus
CTTCTCGTGTAGAAATCAAATGGCAAATTTGATACAAATGTACTATTTTGTTGTAAATGCCATATACTAAATTCGATACGTATGTACTATTCTTGTTTAAAGACCACATACCAAATATGATACAACTGTACAATTCTGCCGTAAAAAACACATAATAAATTGCATACAAATGTACTATTGTACTCTAAAGATTATTTAACAAATTTGACACTATTGGAGGATTCTGCTGTAAAGGCCGCATAGCAAATTTTTTGCAAATATATATTATTCTGGTTATCGTGTTGAAAGACAGACAAACTATTTTCGGAGAGGAGTTTTAATAACATTTCGCGCGCCTAACGAAGTGTTAAACTGAACTAAACATGTTATGGTTTCTTATTTATTCTCTACGAGTAATCTGGCATTCACCGCGAGTTAATGGCGCACTGTATATTGTTATTTTAAAATAATATCTTATTTCTATTCGTTGATTCTTCTTTACGCCGAGAGGGCAAGATCACTAGACATTAAACTGTAAACATTATGAAGTCAGTTCCCTCAAAGCAGATAAATCACAATAATATCTGCGATTAAATACTTGATTTTCGGCGGTTTTCCAAGATAATTCAAAATTTAAAGCGAAATAAATCATTTTATTACGAAAGGTTCGAACTTCCAATCTCGATGAAGCAATATTCTTAACTTCCATCTTATGAACACTTAAATAATAGAATTTTCTTAATGCATCTAAATAATATTCTGTCCTATCCACAAATCGCTCCAAGTTTCGTCTTATCCAACCACCTGTATTACACAAAGGAAGCTTTATCTTCTCTCACTCTCAGAATAATCTTTAACCAAACGACCTTGGACCTCAGTAAGAAACTCATTCATTCGCATGAAGGAAAAATTATTTTCTAGCAAGGAGGAATTCTCAGGCAGAGACCTCGTGTTAGATTTTGCCTAAAACGCCGAACAGATCCGATCGAGATATCCTACTAAAGATTTATGATAGAGACAGGATACTAATCCTTCAAGATTAGGCAAGGGAAACAAGATACGGAGTGTAGAAAGAATTGCTCCAAGTTGATGGGTGACGATTCTTGATTAGTTGCGATTCTCCCTAGGTGAACTATTAAAGATTTGGAAATAGAAAATAGTATTTTCTTGTTTGGTATGTTGGGGAAGGAAGGATATTGGTGAATATTGGTTTTAGTATGTGGGATAAAATTTATATAAAAGATTTAAAAGCTGTAAAGTCCTTACATTCTAGCTTTAAAAAAATATGAAGAATCAACGCCAGAATTGACATTTAATGATATTTTTTCTGTTTTGGTCAGGCATAATAATAGTAATAAAAATAATTAATCCGCGAGGGGTTTCCGTCACCCCACGGCACGTAAAATGTGAAAAATACTGACTTCCCTATAGATGAAATAAGTCAAATCCATGCAATCTGCCTTTAAGGTCAAATTCAACAAACGGAACTTGTGTCAAGAATATATTTTTTTATTTTGTTATTGGAATTAGCTATGAGAAGTGCACTTGGGCGTAGGCGCGTCAGGTTTCTGTGTTCAATTGAGTGATCGCATTGGGGACAGGGAAATAATGTTGTCTCTCTCTTTTAGTTTTAGTGAGGAAGTAAGAAGATGAGTAAACATTCTATATTTCTATACTGTAGATTTTTGAGGGTACAAGATATTTAAACTGGATAATAGTGTAAATGAAAATGTCAAGAGATTGATGCAAAAGTTATATTATACTGGACGTAATGTAACAGTAGTCATCTGGTATGTCTTATCCACTGTGAGAAAAACTATTGGAGGAAAAGCTTAAAATTGTATAGACTATTTTGAAAAATAAAAGTGTTTTACGCCCTACATTTAATGGATCTAAATATAAAGCCCTTATATGTTCATATATGAGCATAACAAGTGTGTTAAGGAATTTTTTAGAAGTCATGCTACTATTTTTTTAATACTATGACAATTGTTTAGGAATCAATGTAGATGTATTGTAATATTTTAGCGATAAAATTAAGAGAATCTATCTGTTCTTCTAATCAGATGGTGCAAAATGCAATGACTTTAACTGCTCTTATATTTTCATAGTTATAAAATATATCGTCTGCATTTTATGAAGCTGTAGGTAAAAGCTTCATAAAAAAATAACGACCAAAACAACATTCCATCTCAAATTTGTTACATCAAAAATTAATCATCACACACTCCTTAAAAAGTGAGATATTTTATCGCAGAAAATGTCATCCTGTTTATGAGCGCATTCAATACAGTAAAGCTAATATTCAATTACCCCAGTTTGAAAACCTAACTTTTCTTTAAGAAACTGATAAAACTTTAAGTATATAAAAACATCAGAAGTTCATCATTTTCTTCCTCTATGAAGTCAGAAGCAAACACAATCTCTTATAAAAAATTGTACGAGAAAAAAAAAATCCGAGTTCGCATTAAAAGTTCACTTGAACGTCGCTATTTAATCATGAGATGTATTAAAACAGTTTTCAAAATTTATAGGCAGGTAGGGAAGGAAAAAAAAAAGAGTAGAAAAGTGAGGCTATCGAGAATTCTCTTTTTTTCTCCTATATACCTTAATCCCGCTCTTTTAAAAACTCTCGGACAGCACACAATCCCTCTTTCCTTGAAGAGGACTGAGCTTAGCTGGAAACACATTAAGTGTCCTACCTTACCTTCAGCCTATCTCCTGCAGAATTTTTCTCCTGAAAAAAGTTAATCGATTTTCTTCACGAAAACAGTTAGAGGATATATATTAAGAAATTCTGTCAAATTCGAGCAAAAGGATATAGCATAATTTTATAGTAATATGAAAGCCATACTTCTCTTCATTTGAGGTTTATATTCTTGATGCGAAGTCTATTATGTACAAGCCGTATTGGGCAACCAGCTTGTTCGTCGGGAATATGATTTCAATTGAATCCCTTATGCATAATTTTATATTTATGATTCTCTTAAAAAAGTTTGTTCAGGTATAATAATATTAATAAAAATGATTAACTCGCGAGGACGAGGTGTCCGACACCCCATGACAGGTAAAATGTGAAAAATACTGACTTCTCTATAGATAAAATGAGTCAAATCCATGCAATCTGTCTTTAAGGTGAAATTCAACACACGAAATGTGTTTCAGGAATTTTTTTATGTTTTTTATTGGAATTAACTATGAGGTGCTCTTGGGCGTCGTCGCGTTAGGTTTCTGTGTTCAATTGAGTGGTCGTATTGGGACAGGGAAATAATGTTGTCTGGCTATTTAAGTTTTAGTGAGGAATCAAGTCGATGAATAAACATTCTATATTTCTAAAATGTACATTTTTGCGGGCACAAGATATTTAAACTGGATAATAGTGTAAATGAAAATGTCAAGACATTGATGCAAATGTTATATCATTCTGGACGTAATGTAACTGTAGTCAGCTGTTACATGTCTTATCCGCTTTGACAAAACTATTGGAGGAAAAGCTTAAAATAGCATAGATTATTTTGAAAAATAAATGTGTATTACGCCCTAAATTTATTGGATCTAAAGATAAAGCCCAGTATATGTTGATATATGAGCATACTAAGTGTGTTGATGTTAAGAAATTTTTTAGAATTCATCTTACTATTTTTTTTAATACTATGACAATTTTTTAGGAAGAATTGTAGATGTATTATTATATTTTAGCAATACAATTAAGAGAAACTATCTGTTCATCTAATCAGAAGAAAGAAAATACAATGACTTCAACTGCTCTTATATTTTCTTATTTATAAAATATATCATCTGTATTTTATGAAGCTGTAGGGAGGAGCATCATAAAAAAACAACGACCAGAACAACATTCCATCTCAACTTTTGTTACATCAAAAATTAATCACCACACACTCCTTAAAAAGGGAGATATTTTATCGCAGAAAACGTCATCCTATTTAAAAGCGCATTCAATACAGTAAAGCTAATATCCAAACACCTCAGTGTGAAAACGCAACTTTTCTTTAAAAACTGATAAAACTTTTAGGTATCCGAACACGTTCGGAGCATTTTTTCCTTAAATTGTGAAATAGAAACACCAAAATATGTTTTTTAGATTCGAATTTAATAAAGATTAATATTAGCGTATGAGTTTTGAGTATAAATTATTATAAATTTACAAAATTCTTGAATTTCTGCTGCTTTTTAGAGGAAATTTCCCAAAACTTCAAGCATGCTACAGGTCAAACTTTTGTAATAATTCAAATAAAACTAATACTAAAATAAACTACATACTATGGACTAGTGCTTGTACTAGAATCTTAACATTCTTTGGATAAATAAAAATTTTAGAGCTAATCGAACAATCATTATAAGATTTTCAGCAAATTTTCTATGTCATTTTTCAAATAAAAGACCATAATTTAAAAAATATTGCTACAATATACATTATTCTAGTACATTTACTAGAGAAACATTTGAAGAAAGTGTTCACAAAATTTCAGAACAATCGAATGATAATATCTTGAGTTATCATGTTTGAAGTTTGAAAAATATGCATAAAATCTAATTTTGAGAAAAATCAAATTTTAGTTTTTCCACGCGCTCAAATTATGTATCTAAACTTTAAAAAAAATTCCTAAAAATATACTGACATCATATCAACTTGAAAAAAAGGAGTTTAAAAGAATTTTTGACAGGTTTCTGTCCCCTTAAATGACAACTTTTGGCTAATTAAACGCCCACTTCCGGTTTTCGGTTTGTTATAAAACAATTAATATCTCATCTTCTAATTAACGTACCGACAAAAGTAAATATGTTTTAGAAAGGTAAATTAATGAACTATCGAAAACAGCAAAAATTTTAAAAAAATGGAATCTTGGTCAAAAATCGACTTTCGAGCGTGTTCGGATACCTTAAGTTTATAAAAACATCAGAAGTTCTTCATTTTCTCCCTCTCAGAAACAAACACAATGTAGTATAAAAATTGTACGAGAAAAAAAAATCCGAGTTCGCATTAAAAGTCCACTTGAGCGTCGCCATGAGATGTATTAAAAGATTTTTCAAATGTTATAGGTAGGTAAAGAAAGAAAAAAGAGTGAGAAAGAGAGGATATAGAGAATTCTCTTTTTTTCTCCTATATACCTTAATCCCGCTTTTTAAAACTCTCGGACAGCACACAATCTCTCTTTCCTTGAAGAGGACTGAGCTTAGCTGAAAACACAGTAAGTGGCCTACCTTACCTTCAGCCTATCTCCTGCAGAATTTTTCTCCAGAAAAAAGTTAATCGACTTTCTTCACGAAAAAAGTGAGAGGATATATATTAAAAAATTCTGTCAAATTCGAGCCGAAGGACATCGCAGTATTTCATAGTAATATGAAAGGCCCACTTATCTCCATTTGGTCGTTTATGATCTTGATGTGAAGTTTATTATGTACTAGCCGTATTGGGCGACCAGCTTGTTCTCCGGGAATGCAATTTCAATTGAATCCCTTATGCATAATTTTATATTCATGATTCTCTGAAAAAAGTGATTTTAAACTTATTATTTTGATAGAGATTCATCCTGTGTTTTTCAGTAGCTTTGAACATGTTCTGTTTATTGTCTACACGAACATACATAAAGGAGTCAAGAAACTGTCCGTGGCATGTACTATTGTAAGCAGTCAGTGCCGATTTCACTCTCATATTTCTCATGGGAAATTTATATTTTATGTCAATATAATTTTATATATTAAATTTATATTTGACATCGATATAAATGACGCGGCACATATCGTAATAGAAATAAATAAAATACAGCAAACATAATCATTCCGCGTAATGAATACATTTTCTGACATAGTTACTATCTTAAAAGATTTTTTTTACAAATTTCCATAAATACTGGTGAAATAAAAAAAGACGAGAGAATTTATTATGATATTGTCTTTGCTTTCAATAATAAAAAGATACACGCAAATAAATATTTGTTTAGCAATGGAAAATGTTTGAATTTCATTTCAATAATAGAAAGGATTGTTGCAAATTATGCGTAAAAATATTTTTAAAAGTTCATTAAATTTAGAGAAAATATTTTACAGCAACTTAATTCATATCATTGAACAGGCTATTTTTTGCTCTTGCTCTTTCAAAAATTTTATTCATATTTTTAGCTTTATAATAATTTGTTCCCTACAATTCTGAAACTTTTATACTGCTTGATGTTAAGTGTAATTCTGCAAAATTTAAATTTAAATTTTTTGCAAAGAGTAAAAATTATTATACTTTTTAGTCATCGTCAGTCGGTTCATTTTCTACTCTGAAACACACTACAGATATCGTGGACCGTAATTTCGATGTATTTTACAGCCCATTTGTTTCTTTCTCCTCCTGTAAAATTTTAAAAATGTCAGGATTCGCCGTTTATAATCAATCGATTCAAATTTAGTTTGGGGCGCAAGTATACAAAACTAGAACCCTGCTATTTCCTTTTATTTTCAACTTTACTTCAGATTTTCTATGTAATTTTATGGATTAATTAAAGCTACACAAGGGAAATTACGAACGAACATTCGAGTTTTGAACCATCGTTAGATGAGAAGGTGCTTCCGAAGCAGTTTTTAACACTCCAGAATTTTACAGTGGCATATCATAACGACTTTTGATTTAACTCTCTGAACTCCTCTATAGTGAGAATTCCAGTACCTCAAAAACTGAAGTAAATTTTCGTTCACGAAAACAGAATGAATCCTTCCTTTCTTTACAGGAATTCCAGGAGGACGACACGCAAGTTTGGGCGATCAATTATCAACAAAGAAAGGAAGCACTTTTCTCCCGTAAAATTCCCTAAGGCGCCCTAAACCGCCTGATTCGGCCTCTGTCGAATGGGGCGGTTTGGGGAGAGATAGGGCTTTAAGAGCTGAAAAGGAACTCGCTATCCTCTGACCTGAAGATCATTTAAGCTGCATTAACATCCCGTTTTAAGGCAACACGACGAATATTTTGGAATGACATCTTAATTTTGAACAGTCGTCAAATGATAAGAAATATACCTCCTCCCTCTTCACACTGTTGCGCCACACGGGGGATGGAGGCTCAACCTTCGATATCAGATTTAAAGCGAGCTATGCCCAAATACATCATGGAGTTTCATTGGAATCAAATGTCGAAAATGGAACTTTCTGGTCACATAAGTACAACCTTACTACCAACTCGTCCTCCTTGATTTGAAACCCTAGGTTCTACACTGTGAGTGAACAAAGCGCCAATCGGAATGCACTGAGACAAATATGTCTGTTTTTTAGTGAATTAATGGAATGAAATATGAAGAGAAATGGGACGTTATGTACTTTCTAAGAATCAATTTTTCATTTTGATCTTAAAACAATACAGGAATTTTTCGCTGCATCTGTATAGAATGTATATGTTTGAAATGCAGAGACATTAAATTAAAAGTTAAAAATGCAAACAAATGTAAAGAAAGGTTTGTCTGTATATTTTTTATTTGCTGTTCCTCAATTCAGTTTTTTTTTCGAAATTTAGGCACGCGTATAAGAAATTCTATATGTATATATATGAAATTTTAAATTTATAATGCTTATAACCATTATGCACCTGTTAAACCTTGTTTCATACATTTTTGAGAAGTAATATAATTTAGATATTTTTAATAAAAAAGTATCACATATTTCTAAGATTTCCCAGTTATATGATGTTTATCACTTGTCTTAAACCTTTATTTCAAATCTGTTTCCAAGGAGATAAATTCATTGTAGTATATAATTAAGCTTTTATTCAAATATTATGCTAATTTTAGAGTGATTGTAGACAGAATTATTTTTTCTGAGCGTACCAATGTGAAGCTAAGTGTTTGCTATATTTTCTATCACAGTACATTTTTGACTTGATATTAAAAAACAAATACTTTAAGATTCAAGTATTTTTAAGCTGTTTTGTAGTGAAAACATCACATTTTTCTATATGCATTATAATTTAGTTAAGGCTACACAGTACCCTAAAAATGACAAAAATATCGATAATTTTAGTTTTTGCCTTTTCTTCGAAGGTCCATACGGTTAGGAAACTTGACTCCAAATTTTAGATCTAATATCCAAATAGTTTTAAAAATATTTGAAGGTTTCTGAGTGTTGTCAGTACCAAAATTTGACAGCTGAGGGTGGGTGTTTAGTTTCGTTTTCATTTTGAGCAATTTCCCTTTCTAAAATTAATTACTTAAATATATTTTGTGAATAAAAAAATTCTTTAAGTGAAATGGTTATTAAAACTTCAACGTTCACTACTCAAATCGTTTCTGTTTTTCTTACATTCTGCTTTCTTTATGCGTTCTCATAGCTACTTAAGGTATCCGACTGTGTTGGGAGACATTTTTTTGAAAAATATCTTATATATATTTTTTAATGTTATTTTTCAACTGCATATGTTTTAAAACTATGAAAATATTGTAAAATTAAGCTTTCAAAATAATATTTCTTTTAAAAAACTGAGAAATTTGAAGAAAAATGACTGAAATATTTGCCTTACGCTAACAGCCGTAGACAAAATTATATTCTAAATGTACATAAATCCTTGTAGGAGTACATTTTTATGACAGTTATCTGTGTTATGCTCTAAAATCTTTCTTGTACTTCAAAATAGTTTTGAGATATAGCCGAACATAGTTATTAAACTGGTAATTTTTCATAAAAAGTGCTTTTCGTTTATATTTAAACACTTACAAATGTTACTTGATTTTAAAATTGACCTTAATTTTTAGAGGAAAACATCAAACATATTACAGAAAACAATTTCAGAAAATTTCGTATCAATACTTGAATAGCGTTTTTAAAAATCATTGTTACGGTCGAGAGATTTCCTCAAAAATATCATTTCTCAGAAAACGTATTTAAAATTTTCATGCAACTTAAAATAATGCTTACAGTTCGGTAATAAAACAGATGTAACTCAATTTGTAATTCACGTAGAGTAAAAAGTGAGACAGTTTTAGAAAGCTGATTAAACAGGCTACAAAATTAAGTCATAATTTTTTTTGATAATTTCATCAAAAATGACGATTTTAAACCAGTCGGATACCTTAAATGATATTCATAAAAAGGACTTTTACAATACCAATATTAATTTTTACTCAAAGTTTTTTTTATTTAGAAACTTTTAAGTACAATATTATTGTTTTAAATTTATTTTTGCGTTGAGAAAATGCCAAGACCGAAACGTTCTGGAGTTGCTAAGAGATATAATGCTTTGAATAGCTGGAAGACTAATTGCATAATATTTCAAATAAGAAAAAATATATTCCACCATATTGAGTTAAAATAGTGTTTTAGTGCATTTTATAAGTAGGGAAATATCATATTAAAATTAGAGCTCTAAAAGCATTATTAGTTTTCGTCTTATGCCTTTACAAACTTTAAACTCATTTTTCTCAGACTTTCATTTTTGTTTATGCAAGTGTTTTATATTCTCTAAGGCTTTTTTTTGTTCAAGTTGGAGTATTGAAATTTTTTGTAGATACTTCCATATATAAGTGCTACAAGAATTAGCATGGATTTAGGCCTGAGATTTCTAGTTATTTTATTTTAAAAATGCCAAATTCTTTCCAGGTATTTTTTACAAAAATAATTATTAAAAATAAAAAAAGAGTCAGATCATAAATCCCATGCTAACTTTTGTTCCCAAGAATCGAAATAATATAAATCTCTTGAAATAACTAAAAAATATTTAAAATTAAGTATTTTATAAGAGTTTAAAAACTATTAAAATTTAATTTCTTTAAATTTTAAAATTATACTACCTGCTAAAATGACATTTTTTAAATCAGAATCTATTTATTAATATAATCTAAAAAATAAATAAATTTATTTTATTATTACTGTCTCCATTTTTTTTTATAAAAAAAGTGTATTGAGTAGCCTTATCCACTACACCAGACCTCGATCGCCGAAGATAAATGGCGCTACATCTTATTTTTAATTGCCTTCTTGGTTTAATTTTTTATAATTTTGGGAATATGATTTGAATTCAAAGAGAGAGCGATTTTCGCTAATAAATAAGTTTTGCTAGTGTAATAAATTATGAAATTAGGGTTAAAAAGTAATTACTTTTAAAAATAAGGGATACAAAGTAAGTTATTATTTTTAAACAAATATTGACTGTTTTTGGAGTTTAATTATTATTTTTTTAATGAACATTAAAAGTTCAACATTAAGAAAAAGGCGATATATAGTTTTCTTTAAAGTGCGTGTTCTATATTTAGTAAAAGTTGGGATAGAGAATTTTTTAAAAGTAATATTTTTTTATATATAAACCTAGTTAGTTTTTAAAAAATTATCATTGATTTATTGAATTATATATATATAATAAGAAGAAGGACGGTCTAGGAAGGAGATGTTATTAAAAACAGTGACAAAGAATCAAAACTAGAAATATACAACTGTATCAAGGTCGTGGTGTGTGCGTGTACTGTATCAACATGACAGAAAACTTGTTTTGCAATCGTGGTATGTATATGTGTCGTATCAATTTCTCAGAAAACTTGTTTTGCAAGCGGGTTAGTGTAGTAACACAGCGGATTATGCTGTGTTACTTTGCAGGAATATCGCTGCAAACTTGTCGCATCAAGTTTGTCATGACAAAATAATATCCAGAAAAATTCACACTTGCTGCAAATGTGCATGCTATCTGGGTATATTCCCGTGTATGTCAATGCGATATCTCATTCGAGCAACAGCATAGGTAAATGCAACTTAGTATGTTATTTTGAGTTTAAAAGTGTGAATCTATACCAATTTTGCGCAAAATATGTCGAAAGGATGACTTCCGAAATTCATACTTTCTTTTCTTCTTTAAATGCAGTTAAGCTTAATATACAGGATTGGACTTCTTTTAATAACAAGAGAAAAAATATTGCTTTAACACGCCTGCGTACTGGCCATATGCATCGGCATTTGTTACAGGAAGACGTACCTCCTATGTGCTCGCATTGTAATTATGCCATATATGTTTTTCATATACTTCTGTAATGCCAATTGTTAGCCAATTCTTGGTCGACGTCTCACGTTAGACTTTTTTGTTCCCGTTCGATCGGCTTCGCTTGTCATGCGACGATCAGAAAAATTACATCGTTAAAAGCGAATTCGTCGCTTCTTACGCTTCTCGATATATTCCTCAATTATGAAAACGTAAGCAATAAAATAATCTTCCACAAATGATTTCAATGTCGTTTTCACGCTCTGATGGTCAAGAAAGATTGTAAAGCTGTTTTGATGATGGTAAAGTTGAAAACTATATTAAGAAACAATTTTTAAATATAATTTATAATTCCTTTTATGCATATATTAATCTTAAATACCTCAAATGATAGTATAGCAATAGCTTTAAAAAATATATTTTCAGAAAGTATTTAGTTTAATTTAAAACTTCGATGCAATGCAGGAAAAACTGAAGATCAGTGAAGTGGATATCACATAGATGACCTCCAGAAGATCAAGCAAAAACTGTTTACTGACAAAATGTCTTGAATTTTCGAATTCAGGATAGAACATGTATTAATTTTCAGCAATAAAAAAATTCTTTTTTTTGGGGGAGGGGGGCAAAAATTCAAAAAATAAAATAAATAAATAAATAATTACTTTCGACTAAGAAGAGTTTAAATTCGCAAAGATTGCATTTTTTTTCAGAGAACTTCACTTATATACTATAAACACATTGAAAATATACAACATTATCACCTTCCTCCATTTTTAGAATCCATTGCATTTTATTCTCTAAATTAAACAGATTCTGCCTTTTTAACGATGATCATTGGATTAATATCCTACCTCATCATATCTTAGGTTTTCATTTTGGTACTCTGTTTTTGGCGCCGTGTTTGAATTTATTTTTATCTTAAGTGTTGCAATTTATTTTTTTTATCTCAAATGTGTATATATGTTTTTAAACTTTTAAACTCCTGTTGTGTTTTTAGAATACTCGGTACTTGCGTGTTTCGACTTTTTAACCCTTGCCTTTTGGAAATGTTTTTTTTTTTAATTTTTTAAAACGACTTTTAGTATCATAGTGTGTTTCAGTGCTTTTGTGATTATATGTTTTCGTTTTTAACTATATATACGTTTGTAAAAGTTTTATGATTTTGTGTATTCTGTGTGTTCAACTTTTTGTTTTCTAGTGCATTTTTTTATTTAATCGTTGTGGCTCTTGTGTCTTTGTGTGTTTGTTGTGTGTTTATAGCACTCTGTAAATGGAGTTTTCTCTGTAGTGTGCTTTTCTTTAAATAAATAAATTTGCACAAATCTTCTAACATCCTATTTCTTCTAAGCTGCTTTTGGGCATGATTTAACCATAGCCCATGATTGCTCTACAATATTTTTACGATATCTTTACAATGTGGCACGGAATTCGGAATGTCGTAGGAACATCATAGAGATATCGTAAAATATCTTGTGCAAAAAGGAAAGTATTTTATTTTAGATAGACATAAGTATGGCATTTCGTCTGAAGCTCTATCGCCAACGAATAGCTTTTGTGCCAATAATCCAAAACCAGACCAAATCAGACAGTTTTCTTCCTAGTACTACGAAGCGCAAAATATGTCATACTGTGTTAATAATATACGAGAATGCCGGGAGAAGAACTTCCCGATGGTTTCCGAATTGGGAGGAGGAAGATGTCAAGGAAAAGGCTTAAAGTGTCAAGAAAAAAATGTTAATTATCTCTTTTTCTCGCAAATAATGACATGTATTCCCAAAATTAATGAGGGAATTTATTTACCTTTACACCATTCAACTGCCTGATTAATCGTTTCTAGTTATCTTTGCCTTCCATGTGAACGAGTAAGACAAACTGCATTCAAGCCAATATTTATGACTGAAACTTTAATTCAATGTAACTGAACTGTAGTAGCTTCACTCATTCCATCATCTTTATTTATAATCATGAAATGATACGCTTAATTCAGTTTTGATTACATTTATGCCTCTTTCTCTTGGTCGGAAATGTAATAGATAAAAATTCGTGTCGATATAAGTTACATTTGATAACTCAGAACTACACGTATTTCCTTTCCTTGAGACCTGGTGTACGATATACCGGACATCAAATTTGAACAGCTCCTATTAATCCAATAATGTTTTTTTAAATTTGATTCTCGATTTTCTTATAAATACAATAGTTGCAAATATTTTTCGTTTTGGGTGTGGAATCATTTCATTTTTTTAGTTTTTCCAAACAAAAGTAATAAAGAAAATCTTCGTTCTTCCCAAAATTGAGCTCGGTTGTGAATTTTGTTCTTCAAGTAATTTCTTGTTTTTAATCCTTTTTTACCATTTAAAAGGCTTCTACAATATTTTATTATCCATTGACAACCATTTTAAAGTGAAATTCGTGTGATTTTTTGTCTTGTTTCAGTTGAAGTATCCGGTATTGTCCTGATGCCGGATATGAGGTAAGTTTTTAATTTTTCATCTACAGGCTTGAAATTTCATTTAACCTTTACAGAAATACACAGTACCAAAGGAAAACATTCTAACTCCATTATTTCTTAATTCCGACTGAAGGTGTTTTAAAGCATCTCCTTTACGTCTCATCTACTATTTACCAATGAAGGAAAAAAATGTATCTTCAGAACTACCAAACGCATTTCCCCTTAAATATTTTTATCAATCGGTGTGAAATAATTTCACAGTGGATATGAAAACAAAAAACTGTTAAAATAAATGCCATAATTCTACCTGGGCTAAAAGAGTCACTTTTGAAAAAGAAGCAATTTGGAAAGGGCCTTAAATCGGCCCTAGTTCAGACAAAAATGTGTTGTCTACATTTTGTGCGGATCCAATCTCTGTCGAGATGGACCGACTTGTCAAGATGACTTAGAAGTCATCACCCGTGAAAGATAAGATTAAGAATGCTGGCAAATTGATGATTTTTGTTATTTTGTGAATTTTAAATTTGCGTTGAAATTTGTAGAATTCGTTTCAAACATACATCTTCACATTTTGCAACTGTTTTTGGAGTTAATAGATGCGTATTGATTTGTTTTTAATTTCTAGTAGATGAAATATACAAAGAGGAAGTACTGTAATGCCAAAAATCCCTCTCCCCGGAAATAGTTTGTCTGTCTGTGAACACAATAACCAGAATAGTACATTTATATCAAATTTACATAGGGCCTTTATACCAGAATCGTAAAATAGTATCAAATTTGGCATGTGATCTTTACAGTACAGTGGATCTTTTGTATTTAATTTGGTATATGATTTTTAAAGTACAGTCTTGGGGAAAAAAGTACCCACCCAGAAGCATTCTCCGATCGTTCATTGGGCATTTAAAAAAAAGCTGTTGATATTCAGGAAATAACGTATACTAAAAGATTCTACGGTTAAAAATATCATAAGGGGTCATCTAAATATTTAAAATTGCACTAACTTCAAGATTTTCTACAGCAACACCCATTTTTAAAGTCAAAATAAATTTCTCATGAAGAAATACTTCCAGAAATCAATTTTAGTTAATATTCCATAAATATATTCGAAGATATTCGACATTTTTTGTTCTAAATAGAAAAAGCGTAGTCTCCACATTTAGATAGAGTAGTTTTCTGCTTGCGTTTAAATGTCGGTAGTAGTATTTTAAATTACTTCGCACTTTAAATGTTAATTTACAATCGGTAAAATTTTATGCATAAAAGATAAATAGTGTAATATTACAACACTTTAATTTATAAAATTTTAATTTATATACATAAATTGTTAAATGTTCATGTTTTAAAATTTTAAAAAATAAAGTGGTGTAATGATTATATTTAATAATGAAAACGTTTTCGAAATATATGACGCCCCATTAAGTGCATAGTTTTACATGGAATATTAAAAATTTAATTCATTTGATTAAATTTTTATTGGTAATTTTGGCCACTCGATAAGCCTATTCAAACCTTCTCGTACGAATATGCTAAAATTTTGCATTGGCTTATCAAATGGTCATCTGCTTCGATTACTGTTAAAATTTATAAGTTTTGCTATTCAAAATTTTTTACATTAATTTTGCTAAAATATTTCACGTCCTTAAATTATTTTAAAATAAAAAGTAAAAGTGTAAAATGTGCAGAATAATTCATACTCTACATTTCAAAATTCTATGTCAATAGTTATATTATTTCTCAAGATATCAATAAAAATTCAAAATTTTCCTTTAACAATAGAAAATCGAAATTTCATTTTCTTATAATTCCGAAACCAAAAATTTTGTGATGAAACTTGCTTTTCCAGCATAAATTTTTTTGTAGTTTCGAAATATTTTAAGAAAAATATGTGTTTCCATTGGAAAATTTTGAAACTAGTGCTATTAGAAATATGTATATGATCCATGATGTAAATTTTAAACATGAAATATTTTACTAGATATTTTTTCTTGAAAATAGGTACCCTTTGTTTTAATACGCGATGAACGATGGCTAAATGATGCGGGGTGGATCTTTTTTTTTCTGCGACTGTACAATAATACATTTGTATCCAATTTTTTAAGTGCTTTTTACACCATAATTGTGCGATTGTATGAAATTTGGTATGTGATTTTATGCCAGAATATTACATTTATATCAAATTTGGTATGAGATTTTCACACTAGAATAGTACATATTTATCAAATTTACTATGTGGCTTTACACCAGAATCTAAACAATTGTGTCAAATTTGTTTGCGATGTTCAGGGAGCAATAGGACAATTGTATCAAGTTCGATATGTGGCCTTTACACCAGGAAAGTAAAGTTCTTTCAAATTTGTTATTTAGTTTTTAAATCAGAATAATATATTTGGATCAGATTTTGTATGTGGTCATTACAGCAGAGTAGTACATTTCCATCAAATATGTGATGTGCTTTTTAAACGATAATAGTAAAATCGCACAAGTTCAGTATGTTTTTTCACATCTGAATCATGCAATTGATCAAATTTTCTATGATTTCTTTACACCAGAATAATATATTTGGATCAGATTTGGTATGTGGTTTTCACATCAGAACTATCTAAGTCATTGCGTTTAGGTTTAGGAATTACCGTTTTCACAAGTATGCGAATATACAAATCGACAGACAGTTCCCCCTTTGACAGATTTGGTCCTAAATTTGGTAAGGACTTACATTCCTAATGAAAAAAAATTTACCAAATTTTATATATATAGCTATTATCCTGTTCACATGGACAGGGACAAACTTCCCGTGAACGGATTTTGTACAATCTTTGAACGTAACCTGCAAATTATGTCTGAAGATCGCATAACCAATTTCACCCATCTAGCTCTAACCATTTTTGAGTTATGGTGTTTACATACACACAAATCGACTGACATAATTCCAAAATGGTGTTTTTCGGACTCGGAGAAGTCTAAAACGAGGAGATTCAACAAAATCTCGAGTTCAAAGTTTTTGACGGTTACAACATTTGTCTTAGTACTAGGGGCTTACACCCCCAACTCGCTCCGCTCGTCAACCCCCAAGAATCATGCTGTGATTCTTTTGGGATCACTACGTGATCCCAGCTCGCTTCGCTCGCTCGCTGTACAGTTATGAATGCTTGCTAGTAATAGGAAATTATAAATATATTAAATACTAAAAGTAAATTCAAATTATTTGAATAGTAGGAAGTTCTAACCAAATTCTTTGTAAAAAACTAAAACTAAACTTTTAATTACTAAAAACTAAATAATCAAATTATATAATTAAAATTTTACCTTTATACTATATATATGTAAATATTTAAAAGAAATCTGAAAGCTAAAATGCATGAGAAGATGTTTACAAATAAAAATGGTTTTCATCATTCAGAAATCAGGCACTTAAAACTTCTTGGTACACACAATTGAATGTTTTTTCAACAGTTTCATTAGCCTTGACATCATTCCAACAAACTTCTAAATATCCACACTTATCAATGAATTGTTGCTCAGAAAAGCTTCGCCACATGTATGCACACTCTCTGCAATAATTATTTAGCCAAGGAAGATATAACTTTTCCCTCTGGGTAGATATTTATGTGTTAAAACCTCAGAAAATTTAAGTTTTCGAAAGATGAGTTAACCCATTTCACAAATTTTTGCTTAAACAGGACACTTTAAAGTGACAAATGTCTCTAAATATGTTCATATTCACTATTTAAAATTCGCTACATGGATAAAAGAACAGAGTCCTATCATATTCAACTATGTTCCTATAGCTGGGGAATTTCGTTCCGTACACAAAAGAGGCCTGCCTCCATTTTGTACATTCAGATTGGATCGCCTTAGGAAAGATTCCTCAACAGTTTCAAGTTGTTAAACATTTGTCTATTCCGACAATTTCGATTTATAATTGAATCTGCCCGACTTAAACTCATTTTGAAAAATTTCGTCGTCTCAGATCAAATCCAGCTACAATCGTCGTATCGAATGTAAACAAAACAAACTTGCGAGCTGTTGCCAAACGGTGATTAAGAAATTCGACCCTTTTTTGTCGACTTCATACACAAGAAAGTAAAAACACTGTTTTAACCAGTTAGCATCTATACCATTCCTCAAGAAAGAAGCCGAGGAAAAGAATTGTCTAAGAAAACTACTGTAACATATGACAAACTGAGTGAGCAACGTTTTCAACAGTTAGGAAGAACAGCAGGCCTTACGGCAAAGTCCTGCCGTTCATGCAAATTAGGGTTTCAAACAGATTTAAAACGAGGCGTTGTGGCAAAATTTCAATAATATTCAACGTTACTTCTTATTCAAAGTGGTAATTCCATCGCTCTCATAATGTGTGAAAACAACAATTAACAATGTAAATTTATTATTACATGCATCCAAATATAATAAGATAGATTCTGCAAGGGTAAACGGACTACTGCTTTAAATTCGATTTTCAGAATTAGTTCTACCAAGATTATAATTAACGTAAACATCAAACACCATCACCATAAACTTTCATCAAATAGTAGAAAGTTTATTATGATGCTATATCCTTAAAAATTCTGATTTACGTTTCAACGGTTGAAACAAAAAAAAAAAATCGAAATATTTTAAAATTTACTTACCATTTTTAAGTTAATAACATAAAAGTTTTCGTAAAATTGAAAAAAAATATCTAATTAATTTTTAAGATTTTTATATCAATTTGCGATAAAAGATCGATAGATTCTGAAATAAATATGCCAACAAATAGTTGGCTAACTTTCAGCTTCCAGAAGAATGTCTTTTAGTAATCTATACA
This sequence comes from Araneus ventricosus, assembly GCA_013235015.1. Lineage (NCBI taxonomy): Eukaryota > Metazoa > Arthropoda > Arachnida > Araneae > Araneidae > Araneus > Araneus ventricosus. The sequence goes on from BGPR01012366.1 coordinate 18,187, forward strand.
TATAAGAAGACATTATTTTCTGTCTACGTATGTACTGTCCTACAGCCGCGAGAAAAAACCCCAGACACCATACATGCCGGAAGCGGTCGTTATGGAAACGGGATATTCCACTGTATTTTGGGGGTGATGGAAAGGGCTTCATTTCATTTGGCGCGTATAAAACCTTCGGAAGTGTCATTTCGTTTTGTACTTTTGAAAGCGAATTCCTCTTCTAACGAAGTGCGCTTAATTTCCCAGTTTGTTATAGTTGATTTTATACCGGTTCCCTCCTTTCTTGGACTCTTCTACTTGAGGCAACCCTGTTCAGGGTTTTTCTCGTAGCTGTAGGACGGTATTTTCGATTTTTTCTTCTGTATGCATTCACTGACAATTTAACTTACTTTGACCAAATTTGGCACAGTGATGGTGGCAGTTGACGCCGTAAAAATGATTTTAAAATTCAAATTATATTTTTATTTATTTATTGTGAAGGAATAAATTCGGGTTTTTAAGGTAGATTCCTTATAGGAAGTCTACCTATTACAATGGTTCTCATGACACGACTTCCGGAAAATT
>BGPR01012366.1:18841-45262 GCA_013235015.1 Araneus ventricosus
TGGAGTAATTTTGACCTAAATTTAACCAGCTTGGGATATGTTGTAAGGATGGTGAAAATTTCGGTCGAGTTCGTAGATGGGCTATCCAGCTCAAAGGAGGTAGAAATGGTGGGGGTGAAAATTTTCATTTTCTCATAATTCCCTTACGATTGAAGATAGAAAGAAAATTTATCTTATCATAACAAACACGTTTATTATTATCTTATCATAAGAAACACCTTTTGTATTGAAACGTTTTCGATAGCTACAATTGCTTAAAAGTTATGACCTCAAAAGTGATTTTCCCTCCCTTCCCCTCCTGTCCCCTAACTTAAAGTACCTTTTAACCTAAGCATGTTACCCCTTGTTGGAAAGCTCTCGTCATTTGCAGTCTCTTCCACTCGCTTTCATTCTTGCATCTCCAATCCTAATGAGAAGAGAGGTCGAAATGTCCTTTTCCTTATTAATATTAGTTGAGACATGATGGCACGAACTGACCATATCAGACACGTGAAATAACTGGTATGCAGAACAAACGGAGAGACGCGCGGGTTCATTCCATGACGCAGTAACAGACCAAATGAGTATAAAGTGACAAAAAATTCCGGAAATATATTTTAAATACTCAGAAAAGGCAGAGGGGGTGACAAACTCAGCTACTAATAAAAAGAAATGACAGATGGCTAGTTCTATAGGAATAGGAGTTTCTCGAGGGCTTGGGGCCAAAAAATAACCCTCGCAAATCCTCTCGGGTAACTCTTTCAATACTGAAATGCCCCTAACGCCCATACACCGAAAGAACGACGGCACCCGAGGCACCCAAACATCCATGCAAAATTTCCATCACTTTCCGTTAAATTGAAAACCCGAGTGACTCATCCAGGTAGGTTTGGAGGACAGGGCAGTTTTCATAGAACTCTTATTTCTGTCGAACCCATTTCCTCGTAATAAATCCCTTTAATATTTATCAGATAAGCAAGGTGTTCCTTTGTATGTCAACCCATTAAGAATGCAAGCTGTCATTTCGGTCTTTATCACAAAAGACTGTCTTCATTCTCTTCTCTGAGAGAAAACTCGGATGTTCAGTACACTGAGGTCCTTTAGTTCCAAGGAATCAGTTGATTAACTCATTAGGCTGTCAGTGGGACTATGGTGGTCTGTCGTATCTTAAGCCTATTGACGTCAAACGTCCTCACGTTGGTATAAGTAAAAGATTAGAATATAAGGTGCATGATTTTGGCTTTCTCGTCAGCTGAACATGGTCAAAAATACCGCTGTCCATCCAGAAATAGGACTATCGTGGATTCTTATCAGAATGCTCAAATTTTAACTTTCAGCTTTTACGCCTTTTTAATACTACTACAATTTCACTTCCTACTTTACTTGGAGAAACCCCACATGTTTTTTTTTGCATTTTTGAAAGCAATCGGTTTTTATTCTCTTATTTAATCAATGTTCAGTTTTAACTGACCACAAATTATTTCGTTTTGTATACATATGGCAATCTTTTATTTTTAATTTGACATGATTTTACAATTTTTCTGGCGCAGTATGGTCAACTTCATGGCTCTTGCGCCAAAAAAAACAACCAACCAACCAAACTGGACGTTAATATAGCAAATCAATTAAAACCGGCAGAGATATATTTAATATTTAAATTACCCTGTCATTGAACTGCAGCCATTTTTGCCAATTCAACCAAATTCCCATTACAACAGCATTAAATAGACCTTGCTTGAAAACTTTCACACTTTCTGTCAATAAAGCAGCATATATTCGATATACTGTGAAAGCGACCAAGTCAGGATAAGAAGTAAAAGGAATTAAAATAGTCTTGTTGATTTATAATGCTTCTCTAAAGTAAGTGAAAAATCACACATATTAACATATCGTCAGTATAAGAGATATTCTTCACATATGTTGACATGCGTGATTTTTCTTCTATGTGCAGCATATATTGTCTTGTTTGTACTGACCACAAATTGTATACTGACGATACATTGATATGCGTGATTTTTTTTTGTTCTAAAGAGTAAATTTTAAAACAACAAGAACACCTTAACTCATTTTTATCCTTTTGAATTGCCCACTTCAAGGAGTATACCATCGACATATAAGGTATTCAGAAAGGCTATTTACAAACTTTAAGGGTAGGCCAGATGCATAGAAACAAGCCATTTTTGTAATGGAACAGGGTGCCGGAAACGCAAAGGTGGTCTCTATAGCTCCTTACCAGTGAATTAACCCATTAACCGCCAAAACTATAATGAATGATTTTTTCTCTACAATTAATATCAGTTATAAATTTGAACACATATAGCAATAAGTTAGAGTAAAAATGAGAAAAAAATGTCTTACCTTTTGAAAAATCAATTATTGCGTTCACAAAACGTCAGCGGAATAAGGGTACAGATTCTCAATGAGTTGAATTCAAATTGTGAGAAGTTTTCATAGAGTTGAAGGTTGTGAAAAACATTGTTTTTAGTTTTGTTACATTTCAGAAAGCTACAAATATCTTTACAGATAATTTATTTTAAATTTTGGAAAATTTTAAATGTATTCTTAGTTGTAAAAATAGTTTGACACGTGAAAGGCTTCACTACAGAATGCAAAATGTTTAATAAAGGAATAAAGGAATCATTTGCTCATTAATACTCAAATCATGCGAAAATAGAGCAAATTGTTGAAACTTTCTATTTATCAAGTTTAGATACGGTCTCGGTTTAGATAACTTATGACTATTATTGATTTGACTGTTTTCAGCTAAATACAAATTTTGTTTCATGTTCCTGTATTGCAAACGCGGCATCGATTCTCGCACAATAGGAACAGAAATATTCTTATAATGACACCAGTATATTTCTTACTGAGGTAAAGAATGATATTCCGTATGCAGAAATATGCCAATATATCGTCTCATGTAAGCTTCACATACCATAAAATCTGTTCGAGTTTCTGCCTGGCATACAAGTGTGTGTCTTCGACGAGAAGTGAGAAAACATCAGAACCGAAAAAAAAGATAAAAATTTCACCTCAAGTTTTACCCTTTATTTTGTTTTTTACAATTTCTATTCTATTTTTCCTTCGTTTTTCGGCTCAGGCATATTTAATGGTTCCTTTTTTATCCATTTGAATTGTTCAGTTTTGGATTTTTAAATTTTTTTGCAGGACTACAACTACTTTCAGAGGACTCAAACTTCTTTTTTGAGTGTACTATAATTTCACTTGCAGTATCGCAAAATAAATCATCATTGTCATGATTCAAAATATTATCTTTCCCTTCTGCTTCCTTACTAGCTTTAGCAGTTTCTGGCGGAAAAACAATATCTTTGTCACTCTGTTCCTCCTCATCTTTATCATCTTCAAAAAGCCTTTGAATAGCGTGTTCGAGCATAAGATATTTCTTTCTAGGCATTTCGTACAGTCAGAATGAGAAAAATTACCTCAACATCTATCGGCGGGAGTAAGGGACTGAACTACCCGTTTTTCGTTGACGTTGCGCGGACGCAACAGGTGTTTTTGCTCCCCCCTCTGCAAAACCACAAACTACTGATTCATGTCATGTTGTGACATGCAGTGAACTTACTAACAATAGATCACCTCTAACACTATTGCTTCATTTGTAGTATTTTTTTCTCCGAAAAGAACAAGTCAAAATTTTGGTTAAAAACTACATAAAGTAAGGAACTTAATTTTAAAAATAAAATCACCGTTAAAGGCAAATATTTTTTTACTGAAATATTCTTCACATCATACACTACTCAGAAACTGCTATTAACATAAAATGTATTTGGTAGTTAATTTTTTATAAGCGTTTATTTTGACCGTTGCGTCAACGCAACACCAAATACTCTTAATACTCTTAATGGGTTAAGTAAATTAAAAGAACACACCAAAGAAAATATTGAATTAAGATTAAATGTATTATAAATTCATAATAGCAAAACAACCCTCTTTCAGAAAAACAACATAACAAGAAGTACTCAGCATGACAGATGCCATAATGGGAACCTTAAGAGAGTTACCTCCTCTTTGCTTTTGCATCCGTGGTTTCTGAATGACAACCGAAGCAATAGCTCGAGTACTGAGGCCGGAGTCGTTTTAGTCATCACCGACCATGGCCCGATTACTCCCGATGGAGGTACGTACTTCAGTGGTGAAGAGTAAACTTGACCCCCATTATTACTAAACCCACCAAGTAAGCGATAACCCGCTTACTTAACCGGCATCTTTTCATCTGAGCTCTCCATCGGGTATGTGATAATGGCACTTAGGACTTCGTATCAACAAAAACCATTTGGAATACTTAAAATCTGTGTTCAAAGGCATCTGAAGGGATACACGCTTCGCATGTTGTTATTCAACAAACAGGTTGTTGTGCTATTGTAAGGTTGCCTTCCATTAAATCTATACTGTACATTTTATATGTTATAACTTTACTTTTACTTTATTCACTGACATACATTCCATGGGACGGATACCTTATTGTATTCCCGACCACCTATTGTGTTGAAAAAAATTATTATTTTCTATATGACTGACGTACTCTTAATGTTTGGAAAAGATCTTTGCAAATATCTTGCATTAACATAAAATAAATTCTTAAGTTTCAATTTAATTTTTAATTTTATTCACAATATAGCAATTCGTAAACATCTCACCGGAATTAATCGCAGAATTCAACTATTTAAGCATGCGATACAAATTAATGCTTATTCAGCTAACGAGATGTTTATGATCAACATCCTTGTTCTCTAAGACGCTCAACTGCGAGAAGTTTCGTGCTTTCAAGGATTATTAATGGACATAAATTGTTAATGAGTGGGTGGTTTAAATTAGTACGGAAACATTTACGAGTTAAAGCATGATTCAATTTGTAAGGTTCTCTGATCTAATGTAGCTGAAACATTGCAGAATACAATCTCATAATAGAAATGTGACGCATCTCTAGAATTTTGACATCATGGTATTAAATTTGAAAGATATTTCAGTGACAAGAATAGATCACACCACGTTATCTTCGTATTCTTAACACCGATGCGTATCGTTACTTATTCCGTTATCTAATAAATTTTAGAAGTTAATTACGGAATTATTTGGCTAGTTTATTCGATTAATTACAGAGCTAAGAATATATTTGTAAAAGTATAAGATAATATTTTATCATTTTCAAATATTATAAATAATAGATAGATATTATAATATATAAAAATAAAATATATATAAGATTCTAAAATTGTTTAAACGTTAAATAAGCGGCTGCTGTATTATTGTAAATAAGAGATATTTCCTGCTAAATTATACATCAAATGTATTAGAACTTAGAAGACAGTCCAGTCAAAAATCTATTCAGGTAATTTTATTTCAATGGTCTAATTTTATTAAAATCATCTACTTTGTAACACTTAACGATGCTAAGATGTATTTCCATATGAAATAATTCTACTTAAGGTGTCATTAAGTGAAGTATGTCAAACATGAAGCCATCCCAGGAAAAAAAAAACGCTAGTTAAGACGTACTTGACTTTCATACTAGAAATGGCGTGGGAAGGAAATAATTATTTTACAAATTAAAATTCTCCCAGAATATCAAATGAACGGTATAATTAAAAATAACCATATAAAGTTTTACGCAATAATTTACAATGCATAAATTAGAGATTAAATGGAGAAAAATTAAGTATCTAGATGTGATTAACGTAATTAATGCACTTTCAAGATTTTACTCATTAAGATAAAATTCCATATTCAGAATAACGGTGATCGTTAAGATAAAAATTTCACAAACAAAATAATAGCTGTTATGCTGGTTAATTCATTGATTTCCATGTTGAACTCCATGTGATATTCCCTTAGTGGAACCATAGACAACTAGCATTTAACTTTACAAAAGAAGATATTCTATATCTTCAAAAATCATTTGATTTTTACCGATTTGAAAAATTATATCGTTTATTCATAACTGAAATAATTAAAACCTTTTTTTATTTTAGCAAATGCATCAATCAGCGAAACATAGTTTTACGCAATGTTTAACAACTATGCTTTTTGTAAACAACTCGAATTTTAAATTTGAAATAAAAAAAAAGGTTTTTGTCAGTGAGGAAATAATTACATATCTGCATCTTCAAGAAAACAATAAAAAACAAAAAGATTTCGAAAATAAAAGCATAAATAAAGATTTAAGAATAAGAGAAAGCATGATTTTCGCGAAATGATTCCAACTTTGCTTATTCTTGTTCTTAACGGTTAAAACGACATGGTTAGAAATGTCATTTTTAGGGAAACATTCGTATTCCCAAATATTCTTTTTTCTCGTTTTGATGACGAACTGACTTAATGAGATTTTAATCTGCTCCAAGAATGCTATCTGAAGTTTGTTTATGACTCGAAGAATTCTTCTTTTCTTTTTTTAGTTCTTTACAGAGGTTTGGAATTTTTCTTCGTGAAAATGAAAGTGAATTTATATTAATTAGTGTTACTTCAGCTTTTATTCTGGAAGAATTTTCGAATAAGGTTTCCTTCTGTCTCTCTTTTTTATCTATCGGTTACCAATATATCTTTTTTAATACCAAAGATGCTTTCGGAAATTGGACTATTCAAATTTCACGAATACAGAGAGGCAATTTTGCCAAAATATCTGACAAAGGAACGAATATAATTTCGATCGAAGGAAATTGTATTTTTTATTTACCATTTTTCCTCTGATATCATTTTCATGTAGATCGTTTTACGTACATGGTCTATAAGTCTTAACCATAAAATAAGAAATAAATACTATAATAATTTATATGGCTACTTTAGAATGTAAATTTAAATAATATTAAAGCAAAGATATTCAACGATTGTTACTAAAATTAAATATAGATTTAAAAATTAAAAATTCTGAAATTTAATGCACGAGACAGATGAATTATTCTGGTACAAAGTTTTAAGACTTTTTAATTGTTCTTATCAATAGTACAATTAATTAATATTTTTTGCAAGAACTGAACAAAATTTAGCAATTCATATAAGAGTGATACGGATTAATTCGATATGATGATGACGACCAAGATATTCGTGTTTAAAATGTCTTAAATATGACAGAGAATTTTCAAGTGATTTGGAGAATGATTAATGGACACAAATTATAAATGTGAAAGCGCTATAAATCAGCTACTAAAATATTTATAAATTAAAGGGTGTATTGAATTTGCACGGTGCTTCAGGACTATCTAAAATATTGCTGAATGAAACCGTTTAGTGGGTATCTGATGTAACTACAGAATTTTTATGAAAGAGGGACTAATTTTAAACATACTCGAATGAAATATGATACCAGTGAGGTTTTCTTTTTGTGTATAATTAACCTAGATGTATATCCTGATTAATTTCTCAATTAATATCAATCGCATTAAGAGTTAATAGAGGAGAACGGGATTAGTTGTTACACAGGGGAAGTTATTATATTCGAATTTTAGACTGCTGTTAGAGAATTTAGACTACTGTTAGAGAATCACTCTTCTCATGCTAGATGCTGGTTTCATCCATGTGTCTTCCTCCACAAATATTAAAACGCCTGCAGTCAATAGGAAAGAGGATTCTTTTGGCAATGTTGATTTTGTGTCTGTTAGTGATTTCTTCTAAATTTTAATTTCGTATTAGTGACAGAACCCTTGTGGATGTCTGTAACGTTTGTACCAGTACAAACCCTTGACTTTAGCTGAGTAATATAATATTTGAAAATTCTGTACAACTCTTTTATACCACCTGGAAGTATCAAACTGTAATTTCACTTATTTTGTTTCAGCAAAGAATAGGCTTAATGAGATATTAATCTACTCTTAGAATGCCATAAAAACTTGTTTTTGACTCGAAGTTTTTTCTTCTCTTATTCTGATTTTTTTTTATCAATCCTTGAAATTATTTATCGAAGAAATGACATTATATTAATTAACCTCCATTTTTTTCCAGTATTTTTGACGAATGTCTTTTCTTATATTCTTTGCTATTATATGATGTTTAATACTAACAATAGAACTTTTTCAAGAATATTAATTTTCGAATATCAGGGTTAATGAGGTAAAATGTTACCGAAATATAAAATAATTTAATTTTATTGATAATGCATTGCTTTTTAAGAAAATATTTTTATTTGAACTGCTATTAATATTCTTTAGAAAATAGAGCGCTCATTTTAAAGGTACATGTGTAACTTTTTATGATTGAAAATCAGTCAGTTATGGCATTTTCTAGGATATAAGGTCTTACAGCCTCTTTTTAAAAAGAAAATTTTCCCGATGATCATAGAGATAGAAATCCCACGGATTGAGATCTGTTGAATACTCTGGCCAATTCAATGCCACCTTGTAAAGATTGGGATATTTATAGGAGATAACTCGTTTTACTAACTCAATATTAACGATTAGATCTGTTTTTGAATGATGAAGACCACTTCCTTAGAAAAAGCGTTATACTTTGACCATGCAAATATCAATTTTCAACAATAAAAATACGATTTTCGGTAGAATATGAAGGTTTAGAAGACATTTTGAAAAATACTGGAAGCTTTTTTAAACAATTTTCGTGTATATCCTCTCTGTTATTGCACTCATTTGTAGTGACATCTAATGAAGTGCTGATGAGTTATATGAATATTAATTATAATTAATATCGATATATTAATTTAATATAATGCTTTTAAATTAATATATTAATATTAATTTAATAATTATATTATTATAATAATCGGTTTAAATTTGAACGTTCATTAAATATCACAGAGCATAACAATCAATCTTTACAGAAAAACCTCACCCTAAGAAATATTTTCCACTTTACAACTTATCGTAATGTGGATATACAAATATGAAAAAGCGAAGAAAAGTAATTTAAAGACAATATCCGGAGTTTTTTCTGCCTCCAGTGATATTACTATTTCTCTTCTTAATTAACTTACAACATTCCTAGACATTATACTTATCTTCCTACAGTAGGAAAAAGGATCTGCATCTGCGAAGAATGGGGAAATTGTTCGGTTTTCTATAATAAAGGTGGTATTTTAAATTTTCAACTTGTATATTATACGTTTCTGAGTCATAATTACATAGTGATTTGTATTTTAAAGTAACAATAAGTGAAATGAGTAACATCAACCAAAAGACTGAGAATGAATGAGTATGAATTCAGTCCAAACTAATTGCTGTAAACCAGAACTTTCTTCTTTATAAGAATTGCGGAACAAAAGCATCTTGAAGTTCTATTTTTTCTTGGCCAAAAGACTGAGAATGAATGAGTATGAATTCAGTCCAAAATAATTGCTGCAAACAAGAACTTTCTTCTTTAATTAATTGCGGAACAAAAGCATCCGGAAGTTCTATTTTTTCTTGGCCAAAAGACTGAGAATGAATGAGTATGAATTCAGTCCAAACTAATTGCTGTAAACCAGAACTTTCTTCTTTATAAGAATTGCGGAACAAAAGCATCCGGAAGTTCTATTTTTTCTTGGCCAAAAGACTGAGAATTAATGAGTATGAATTCAGTCCAAACTAATTGCTGTAAACCAGAACTTTCTTCTTTATAAGAATTGCGGAACCAAAAGCATCTTGAAGTTCTATATTTTTTTAGCCTAAATACTCCAAGACAGATTGAGGCGAAATGTTTCTGACCAGTCAAAAGTTCCCTGTAGACACTAATGGGTTTAAGTGCACATTTTATACATCCCACACTCAAGATTTCGTCTATCATGCATATAAATATATACTCAGTTTCTTTAGATAGAGTGATTCCTTTGTTAACACGTTGATCCAATTATTCGTGGCGGACAAAGTTTTACTGATTTTAGTGGAGAGGCAAACACGTCCAACATATTTTTAGCAAGTGAAATTGAATATTTTTCAGTAAGAATGCTACCTAAGTGAGTTAATAATGGTTTTTGAGTATTGTTACAATTTAGGTTTTTCTTCACATTATTGTAACTTTCAACTTCATTTTGTTTCATTGTTGTCTATTTTATGTAACTGTTTTTTTTTTAAATTATTTTCCATTTCAGATTGTTGCATTTCTTCTGTTGTTACAGATTTGCCTATTTCGCAATACTGAGTTTATGGCTATTGCTTATATTTTGAGCTGTTAAATTTATTACTTATTGGTGGTTTAGTCAATTGCTGCAGCATGGGTCAGTAAAATCACAGAGAAAGAATAGCAGAGATCTCACTCAGGAGTTTCGTTAGCTATCGCAGCGCCACCTACGCTAGACAGTCTTCGTGAGAGAACTACAAAAAACCATAACATGACGCCATATTGTTTATAGAACGAAAAGCAACCGAAACGCCACCATTTTGGGCTGCCGGTTTAATTCTTCCTGCTCCTTCCCCAGATTATTTATTATAATCGTTTTTATAGAATTAGGCCCAATACTTTATTTAGAATCGATATTGTGACTATTTCAGTTTTTTTCTAAATAGTATGAGATTACTTCCCTATGCAAGATTCCTGGAGATGAGAATGGTGAGTTTAAAATGCGTTTCAAAATTTTTATGAGAGGTTATTTAAATAACTGAAAAATTTCCAATATTTAAAATACTTATTTTCACTTATTGTATATAAAATAATGAAATTTTGTTTTATTTTTGTGCAATTGTTGAAGGATATTAAAATGCCTATCATATCGAATAATCTGACAAAAATGATAGGGATTGAAATAACTGTTTACATCGTTGTCATGACGATAGGGTAACTCTCGCGTCACAGTGACGTAGTCTAATTAGTTCCCACTGTCACACATTGGTGGCGTACTGTCTATGTGAAGTGCAATGTTAAAAAAGTTGCCATTAGTGTCCATGGGAGTGAGACCTCTGTATCTCTTTCTCTGTTAGTAAAATTATACTAATATGCAGAATCTCTACTACTAATAAAGGGGAATGTGTGTCTGTGAGAATTGGCGCTCTACATGGCAGAGCGCTGGAACTAGAGCAACAAAGTTTGGCTTAAACATACTTTGGAGGGTGGGAATGTGCACCGCTGAGCACCTTTTTGAAATTTCAATTAGAATTTCAATTAATTAAAATTAAGTGAAATCTTGGCGTTTTTCCTTAATAACTTCCGAAAGTATTACAGCACATAAATCGTTTTCACACCATCTGAAAGACCAAGCAATGACCAGTTCAATGATAAGAATTAAGTTGCTGTAAAATATTTTCTCTAATTTTAATGAACATTTAAAAATATTTTACGCATAATTTGCAATAATACTTTTCATTATTCAATTGAAATTCAAAGAGTTTCCATTGTTTACACAACAATTTATTTTCGTGTTTCTATTTTATTATTGAAAGCAAAGGCAATATCTTAATGAATTGACTTGCATATTTTTATTTCTCCATTTTTATGGAAATCTTTAAAAAACTCTTCTGAGATAGTAAATAAATCAGAAAATGTTTCCTTTAAGCTGAATGATTATGGTTGCTATAGTTTAACCCTTTCTATTACCATGTGCGCCGCGTCATTTTTATTGATACCAAATATAAATTTGATATAAAAATTATATTGGAATAAATAATAAATTTTGTATGAGGAATACGAGAGTAAAATCGGAACAATCAGCTTACAATTAGATGGTTCATGGCACGAACAGTTTCTTGACTCCTTCCTGAACGTTCGTTTTGAAAATAAACAGAACATGTTGAAAGTTACTGAAAAAACAGGTTAAATGTCTATCACAATTTCAAGTTTAAAATCACTTTGTTAAGGGAATCATGAATATCGAATTATGCATAAGGGATTCAAATGAAATTGTATTCCCGGAGAACAAGCTGGTCGCCCAGTACGGCTAGTACATAATAAACTTCACATCAAGATCATAAATGACAAAATGGAGAGAAGTGTGCCTTTCATATTACTATAAAACGATGCAATGTCCTTTGGCTACCATGTATATAAATGCCCGAATTTCTTAATATATATCCTCTCACTTTTTCGTGAAGAGAATCGTATAACTTTTTTTCTGGAGGAAACTTCTGCAGGAAATTTTGAAGGTAACGTAGGTCACGTAATGTGTTTTCAGCTAAGCTATCCTCTTCAAGGAAAGCGGGATTCTGTGCTGTCCGACAGTTTTTAAAAGAGCGGGATTAAGGTATATATAAGGAAAAAAATAATTCTCGATAGCCTTTCTTTTTTACTGTTTTTTCTTCGCTACCTACCTATAACTTTTGAAAAAGGTTTTACTACATCACATGGTGAAATAGCGACGTTTAAGTGGACTTTTAGTGCAAACTTGGAATTTTTTTCTCGCACAATTTTTTATGCCATGATGAAATATGATGATTTTTATGATGAACTTCTGATGTTCTTATATACTTAAATTTTTATTAAGAAAGTTTCTTAAAGAAATGTCGGGTTTTAAACTGAGGTGTTTGGATATTATCTTTACTGTGTTGAATGCGCTTTTAAATAGGATGACGTTTCCTGCGATAAAATATCTCCCTCTTTAAGGAGTGTGTGGTGATTAATTTTTAATGTAACAAAAGTTGAGGTGGAATGCTGTTTCAGCCGTTGTTTTTTTCAAGAAGCTGTTCCCTACAGCTTCATAAAATATACATGATATATTTTATAAATATGAAATTATAAGAGCAGTTGAAGCCATTGTATTTTTCTCCATCGGATTAGATGAACAGATAGATTCTCTTAATTGTACTGCTAAAATATAACAATACATCTACATTGCTTCCTAAAAAATTATCATAGTATTAAAACAGTAGTAACATGACTTCTTAACAATTTCTTAACATCAACACACTTATTATGCTCATATATAAACATATACGGGGCTTTATCTTTAGATCCAATAAATTTAGGGCATAATACACATTTATTTTTTAAAATAATCTATGCAATTTTAAGCTTTTCCTCCAATAGTTTTTGTCAAAGCGGATAAGACATGTACCAACTGAAGACAGTTACATTACGTCTAGAATAATATAACTTTTGCATCAAAGTCTTGACATTTTCACTTACACTATTATCCAGTTAAAAATCTTATACCCGCAAAAATCTATATTTTAAAAAAACAGAATGTTTATTAATCTACTTGTTTCCTCACTAAAACTTAAATAGCGACACAACATTATTTCCCTGTCCCCAATACGATCACTCAATTGAACGCAGGAACTTGGCACGACGACGCGCAAAGACACCCCTTATGGTTAATTCCAATAAAAAAAAATATAAAAAATTATTGAAACACGTTTCGTGTGTTGAATGTGACGTTTAAGGCTACACAGTTCCCTTTTTCAAAACTTTTTTTTTGGAGACAGTAATAATAAAATAAATAATTGACTTTATTTTTGGATTATATTAATAAATAGATTCCAATTTAAAAACGTCATTTTAGCAAGAGCTATTATTTTAAAATTAAAAGAAATTGAAATTTTTAAAGTTTTTTAAACTCTTATAAAATTATCAATTTTCAATATTTTTTATTTATTTCAAGTGAATTAAATTTCTTGTATTCTTGGGAACAATAGTTAGCATGGGATTGATGATCTGACTCTTTTTTAATTTTTGATAGTTATTTTTGTGAAAAAACATGAAAATTCTTAAAATATCAACTTTTAACTTTTTTAAAAAAATAACTAGAACTCTCAGGCCTAAATCCATGCTAATTCTTATAGAACATATATATGAAAGTATCTACAAAAAATTTCAAGACTCTATCTTGAACAGAAAAAAAGCCTTAGGGAATAGAAAACACTTGCATCGCCAAAAATAAAAATCTGAGAAAAATGCATTTAAAGTTTGTAAAGGCATGAAACCAAAACTAATAATGCTTGTAGAGCTCTAATTTTTTATTATGTTATTTCCCAACTTATAAAATGCACTAAAACACTATTTTAACGCAATATGATTGAATATTTTTTTTTCTTATTTGAAATATTATGTAATTAGTCTGCCAGCTTTTCAAAACATTTTGTCTCTTAACGAGTCGATAACTTTTCGAAAGTGGCATTTCCTCACCAGAAAAATGAATGAAAAACAATAATATTGTACTGCAAAGCTTCTAAATAAAATAGACTCTGTGTAAAAATTAATATTGGTCTTGAAAAAGTCGTTTTTATGAATATCAATTAGGTAGTAATGAGAACTCAATAAGAACGCAGAATATAAACAAACAGAAACGATTTGGGTAGTGAACAACGAAGTTATGATAACAATTTCACCCAAGGAATTGATTTATTTACAAAATATTTTTAATTAATTTATTTTAAGAATGGAAAAATGCTTCAAAATGAAAACGAAACTAACCACTCTGTCAAATTTTGAGACTGTCAACACTAAGAAAACTTTAAAATCTTTAAAACTATTTGAATATCAGATCCAAAATTTGGAGTTAAGTTTCCCAATCGTATGGGCCATCGAAAAATGCAAAAAATTTTTTTTCGATATTTTTGTCATTTTTAGGGTACTGTGTAGCCTTAAGGGGACTTGGCACCCTAAGAATTCCGAAAAATCAATGAAAATATCGATTTTCAAATTTTGAGTGGAAAATGATCCTTGAACCTTTGACTTAATAATCTGAAAGTTTCAAAACAATCAGACAAATATTTTGTGAGATATGAAGTTATTTTGTCTAACATTTCATCACGTGCCACGCCCACTTCAAATGTTTAAATCATGCATATTTCATGTGTAAGTTGCAAAGCCACTTAATTTTTTCCATAAAAGCAAAGCAAGTTAGTTGTTTCAAACAGTAGCCGTTTAATCTTTGTTTGTTTACTGTTTTACTGCTTTCGCTTCTTTATTATTTATGAAGCTTATCGTCATCATCATCATCATCACTGCTTTCGCTTCTCATTTTGTTTGAATTTCTCACTGTCAATAAAATTTCAATAAAATGGTTTCAAATTTTTTCTCTGCTATAATGAATATTTGATAAATAGTAGTGCAGATCATTTATTAAAAAATTTGACTAAAAAATTTGAAAAAAGTCAAATTTTTCGCATTTTTTAAATTTTTTTTCTAATTATCCCTATAAATGAAGATACTAATTAATAATTATAGTAATAATAGATATTAATAAAATTGATAACTTAGGACTCGCAAATGTCAGGTTATTGCTCTGAAAAAAAACTAGCTTGATCTAAGTTGTTTTTATTACAATTTTATTGTTTTTAAAACTTTAAAGCTGTTTTTCTCAGTTTGCTTTTTTCCAAAATTGTGTCTGCTACAAAATGAAAAAAGTCGATCTCTTTTTATTCTAATTACTTGAAATTTTTTCTGTTCACTCACAAATGCATACTTAATAGAATTAGGGATGGATTTGTAAAAATTTTGATTAGAAATTTTTTTAAAAATGTACAAAGTGAAAAATTCTGATATTTTCCAAAACTTTTCACAAAATTTTGAACAAAAATTTTTTTCTCTGAAACTAATGTAGATATCAAAAATCCGATCCCTGTTACTGTTAAGTACATTGAGAGGTCCCTTGAAAAAAAATTTGGAGAAAAAATATTAAAAATTGTATGAGAAGAAGCATTTCAAAAAAAGGTTAATTTTTTTAAAAAAAATTAGAATTTTTAAATTTATAATTTTTCAAAATGAAAAATATTTTAGAAATTTCAGTTTCTGCACAGTTTACATCTATCTATTACAAAATTGAATAAGTTTGATCAAAATTGTAGAAAAAAAATTTTGGGGTGCCAAGTCCCCTTAAGAGAGATAGGATGGATTTGACTCATTTCATTTATAGGGAAGTCAGTATTTTTCACATTTTACGTGCCGTGGGGTGTCGGCCACCCACTTGCGCGTCCTCGCGGGTTAATTATTTTTATTGATATTAATATACCAGAACTAAACAGAAAATCAAATATCATTAAAGGCCAATTCTGGAGTTCATTCTTCCTGAAATTATTTTTAAAAGCTAAAAATGTAAGAACTTCCCAACTTTTAAATCCTTTGTTCAAATTCTATTCCATATACTAAAACCAATATTCACAAAAAAACATCCTTCCTTCCCTAACAAGCTATACAAGAAAACACTGTTTTCTCTTCCCAAATCTTTAATAGTTCACATAGGAGACTTCGCAACTAATCAAGAATTGTCACCCATCAACTTGGAGTAATTCTTTCTACACTCCGTATCTTGTTTCCCTTGCCTAATCTTGAAGGATTAGTATCCTGTCTCTATCATAAATCTTCAATAGGATATCTCGATCAGATCTGTTCGGCGTTTTAGGCTAAATCTTACACGAGGTCTCTGCCTGAGAAATCCTCCTTGCTAGAAAAGAATTTTTCCTTCATGTGAGTGAATAAATTTCTTACTAATGTCCAAGGTTGTTTGGTTAAAGATTATTCTGAGAGGGTGTGAAGATAAAGCTGTCTTTGTGTGATACAGTTGGTTGGATAAGACGGAAATTGGAGTGATTGGTGGATAGGACAGTATATCATTTTGATACATTAAGAAAATTCATTCATTTAAGCGTTCATAAGATGGAAGTTAAGAATAGTGTTCATCGAGTTTGGAAGTTCCAACCTTTTCAGATAAATTGAATTCCTTCGCTCTAAATTTTAAATTATGTCGGAAAACGGCATAATACAAATATTTAGTTGAAGATATTACAGTTATTTATCTGCTTTGAGGGAACTGAAAATTTTAATATCTGGTGATCTTGTCCTCTGGGCGTAAAGAAAAATCAATGAAAAGAAATGAAATATTATTTTAATGTAACAATATAGAGTGTAGGAAGAACTCACATTGAATGCCACACTACTTTCTCGAAGAGAATATATAAGAAACCATATGTTTAGCTCTGTGTAACCCTCCGTTAGGCCCTGGAATTGTTGTTAAAAACCCTCCCGGGAAATACTGCTTCTGTCTGTGAACACGATAACCAGAATAATACATTTGCAACAAATTTGCTATGTGGCCTTTACATCAGAATTCTCCAATAGTGTCAAATTTGGTAAATAATCTTTAGAGTACAATAGTGCATTTGTATTCAATTTATTATGTGTTTCTTACGGCATAATTGTACAGTTGTATCATATTTGGTATGTGGTCTTTACACGAGAATAGTACATATGTATCGAATTTAGTATGTGGCATTTACAACAGAATAGTACATTTGTATCAAATTTGCCATTTGATATCTACACGAGAATAATGGATTCGTATCAGATTTGGTATATGATCTTTAGCAGAGTATTACATTTTATTAAAATTATTATGTGGTTTTTGCACAAGATTTTAAAATCATTTTGAATTCGGTATGTGAGCTTTACACCAAAATTACGCACCTGTATCAAATTTCGTATGGAGTGTTCACAGAAGAATAATATATTTGTATTAGATTTGGTATGTGCTCTTTATACTAGATTAGTACATTTGTGTCAAATTTGGTATGTGGTTTTTCATCTGAATAGTACATGTGTACAAAATGTGGTATGCAGTTTTCATGCCAGAAATAGTGCCATAGTATCAAATTTTGAATGAAATACGCCAAATGAAAATATCATTGTCTGTTCATCCATGTGCATGAAGAAGACGTTAATTCATATAAGGAGAAAATCAGATGGATGAAATTTAACCTCCAATTTTATCATTAGAAAAATCTTTAAAAATTATTCTGAATTTTTTCGTCGACTTTCTGAATTATTTTGTTCCCGTAATCTTTTTTCCCGAGTCATCATTAGTGTCCCTACCAAATATAATGGATTGCAGCTGATATATCGAACTCAAGATGACTCTGAGTTGTGACGTTAAAAGCAAACTCTGTACTAACCATTTATTAAAGTTTAATGTCTATACCACCCGCAAGAAAGAAGCTTAAACTTCTGTCGGGCACATCTAATCTGTGAGATGAAGTAACCGCATATATTTTGTGCCTAAGTGCGTATTTTACCGTGAAAGAGCTGGGACGTCTTATACCTTCCTGGTTGCCGACCATTGACACTAGGTTGAGGTAGTTTTTTCTCTAGTGCTCTTTTTGATTTACGTGAGGGGGAATTGATCTGGTAGATGAGTTGCGCCTGATTACGTTTGTATTTTGATTTCCCACATTTTTCCCAATATTTCTTTTTATATACCAGCAAAAATTTAATCAATGATATTGATTTTCATTTAAAATATTTTTTTTCAGAAATATCGAATTATTTCAGGCTCCCAACGACAACAGATGTCATTGCTGAGGAACCTTACGGGAAATCAAAGTCAACTCCCTCATGAATTCCTGGATCTTTTGTTTGTTGAAAGTGTAATCAAATACGGAAAAGTTATTAAAAAATGCAAGTATAGCTAAGTACGACCGAATAGTTCAATTTTCTAAGCTTTTCCTTAAGTCTATGCAAAAAATAACTTTTCAGCTCGCAGGGGAGTAGCGCCCAAGTGTGTTAGCACTTGTAATGCGCGGGACCGAGGTTAAGAAAATGAATTTTCTAAGAAACTCCTGAAAAATATGACAAGTACAGTGAACAATAATTCCAACATTTTTTAACAACAGCAAGTCTTTTAGGCGAAGTCGGGCCGTTCATGAAAACTCCTTTATATGGAAACGTCGCTTTAAAATTCGCGTTAAGGGATAGCTTCAATTATGTTCAACGTTCCTTGTTAGTTGAAGTGGTAATTCCATCAACTTAACAAATGTGTAGAAATAATAATTAGCAAAGAAAATTTATTATTACATGCGTGCGTGCATAAAAAGATGGAATTTTCAAGGGTAAACGCGCTATTGCTTTGAATTCGATTGATTTTCAGAATTAGTGTTAACATGGTTATAAATATCATAAACATCATCCATCATTAACATAAACTTCCATAAAATAGTAGGAAGTTTAGTATGATGTTATATCGTAATATCTAAGAAATGTACAGGGTGTCCAACAAAGGACTCCCTCATTTTAAAATTAAATAACTCGGGAACGGAGATCGATAGAAGAACGAAACCAGTGATATGCTTAGTCTGAAAGCCGTAAAAATCTGATACAAAAGTTTCAAAATTAGTTATAAATGTTGCCGACAGGTGGCGCTGCAGGTTGTAATAGCTATTCAGAATCCGATAAGAAATCTATAAACTGTCCTTAGCAAGCACGAAAAATGCATAATTTGAATCGATTGTGATGTGATTGCAACGATTACTTGCAAATGACAGTTTATAGCTTTCTTCTCGAAATCTGAACTGTGATTACAACGTTCAGCGCCACCTGTCGGCAACATTTATAACTAATTTTGAAACTTTTGTATCAGATTTTTACGGCTTTCAGACTAAGCATATCACTGGTTTCGTTCTTCTATCGATCTCCGTTGCCGAGTTATTTAATTTTAAAATGAGGGAGTCCTTTGTTGGACACCCTGTAGATGGCCTTTATCCAATCAAAAGTTACATGCCAGAAAAGTTTAAAAAGCAAATTGATATGAGTATACTTTTCATACATTCTTAAATACCATACATATAAATATATACTTTATATATATCCTCCTATTGTAGCAAAAAGGATAGATTTCCTCTTTTCAGGAGAAGTTCTATAGGAGATTTCAAAGTAAAGGTAGGCCATGTAATTTGATTATAGCTAAACTTTTCTTCGTAAGATTAGGAGGGATTTTGTGCTGTCCAAGAGCCGTTAAAAAGAAAGGGATTAAGGTACCTGGGATAAAAAGAGAATTTTCTATAGACTCTTTTTCCCCTTTCTCTTGCTTTTTTTCTACTTACCTTTGGGCAATGGAAAATCTTTTAATACATCTCATTTTTTTAATAGTGGTGTTCAAATGGACTTTTAGTTAAAATTTTTTCTCTATGTTGTTATTTTTTTCTAAATCAAATGTTTAGATTTTGTTTAAGAGTGACTTGAAAGAGGAGGAAAATGTTTAACTTTTGTGGCGTTATTTTTGAGTTTTTTCCTAAGAATACTTCATGTTCTAAAAGTGTGTTTAAAAATGATGGGTTTTGACGTTGAAGTGTTCCGGTTATTGAGTTCGTTTATTTGGTTTATTGAGCTAAAAATACTTGAAATCGGAAGCAATTTTTAAAGAACAAATGTATTAATTTTCGGCGCATTCAGTAACGTTTCTAATGCCGATTTTTTAACTGAAAAATCATGGGTTTTTGTATAGAAATCAAATATGTTTTTTTTTCCTTCAATTTAAATGTTATTAAAACACGAAAGGAAAACGATTACGAATACGAACGCATTGCAGTAATCGTAATCGTATTGATTTTAAAATGCTTGAATGGGAAGAGATTTGCAAAGATAAAATGTCTTAAATTTGTTTGTCCTTAGATATCGGTTCCATTGCGGATATTTTAACTGGAAGTTCATGCGTTTTCTGCTTAGAATTCAAATGTATATACTGATTTCCTTCAATTTAACAGTTAATCACTAAAGAAATCGATTATAAAAAAGAACGATTTGCAATAGTTTCGAGATTTATATTTTTCTTCAACAGGAAAACATATAAAGCATTTGACGAGATATTCTTAAATTGTTTTTGCTACATTATATAATGAAAATAATGATCCCTTGTGGAAAAAAGACATAAAATATTATTCATCCAAAATAAAGCAGTACAAAAATTGTAGAACTTATACTTTCGAGCCCATTTAACACTTCCTTCTAACATAATCGAATTTCATTTTTTAAATCTAACATTTTTTTATATTTTAAATCCCAATTTTCGCTGTTTAACTCTTTTTTCATAAATTTTGTAAAACCATATGTTTTATGCAGCATAACCAAAAGTGGTTTTTGCGCCAGTAAACCCCATCAAACCAAACCATAAATTTTGTAACATACTAGAAAATTTCATTTACTGGTTCATAGAAAAATGAAGTGCAGTACAATAAGAAAGCAGATTTTTGTCTTAAAGAAATATAATATTTTTACACATCCAATATCAAATTGAGCAACAGGATTTAGAGAATGCATTAACTTTAAAAGTTAAATCTTACTTGTAATTTCCACAAAGCTAAAAGAAATTCAAACAATTTACTAATAGCATGCTTTAAAAAGAAACATACTGATGAAAAAATAAGCACCTCGGAAAATGGAAGACAAACTCAGGATAAAATACTTGTAGTATCAATGAAAATGATTTGAATTCTATTACAACTATGAAAAGTATTGTTATAAAACAAGCCTAAATTATTTTTTTAAAAAAATTACTAAATTAGCTTAAAATAATTGTTAAGGTATGTGACTACCTTGGTTTGAGACTAAAAGGGTATCTTGGAAGGGATAAACTTTTAAATTTTTTAAATAGTCTAAAAGCTTTTTAATGACATTATATTTTGGCACTCAACGAGAAAAACGTCAAAATTTCGCTTATTTAACCTTCCTGAAGGTTAAGGTGAGAGATACAGTAGAGAAGAATTTCGTTTTATATATTTTTGCCATACAGCGGTACGAAGGTACGACCATCCATATTTTTCCAACTCGATACGACGAACTGTTAGTCATCGTTTCAAATTCGAGGAGTTTATACGACTCAACAAATATGCTATTTATATTTCAGAGATAGCGAGAGCGGCTAGGCTGAAGTAAGTAAATTGAATATAAAAATGAATCTTTGCTTTTAAATCTAAATTTCAATATTGTTTCTTACTTCCATATTGTTTTCACAGTTCTATATTAGAAGTAGTAAATATTTCCGTTCTAAAATCTGCAATTTCATTTTTTTTACATCATTCAAATAATACTTTAGACATTTCTATTGTTTATGTGTTTTATGTTTACGTTATATCCATTCAATTTTTAAATACAAATTGCTTAAAATAATTTTACTAATTACACCTTACCTTATTATAACCTAATTTTAATATTTCCCGTTTTAAAACTTCATATCTGTCTATGGCGTATCTGAGAAATACGCTCCACCTTTATTTTCAGCCTTCCACACGGTTTTGTTGGCTTGTCAGTGTGGGTCTGCATCAAACAAAAAGAAAGTACAAGTCCAACGGTCTCTAAGTTATACAGGCCATCAACACAAACACACATTCGCGTTTATTATTAGTAGAGATAAATGCATAACATAACATAACACCACTACATGCCCCTGCAACTATAACCATAAGGTTATTTAAGCAGCGTCGCTGTCATGAAGTGGAAGGAAAATAACAACACAGTTGGTGACCTCTCTTAAAACTTGGCAATTCTCTACACCGCTGCCTAATTAAAGACGCAACAAGTTTACAAATATTTACAGGAGCTATTTCATTAGTAAGGATTGCTATTGTGCTATACATTATAAAAAAATTATAACACAGAGTAAAATAGAACTTTGAAAAAACAAAGTTAAATATGAAATAACTGGACAATAATAGAAACTAAATGCAATGGAAAAACTATACGAAGAGTGAAAAAGGCGTTCAAAAACAAAAAAAATGAAAGGAGGAAGAAGATGAAAAACAAATTAATACAATAATTAAAATAACATAAACATGTGCAAGCAGGTATCTTTATTCTAGCATCAAAACATAAGTTCTGAAGAAAGTCCTAATAATCTTCACCCAATCCATAACCTAACGATTGAGTAACAATCTATGTGTATCGTATAAACCTTTCATGAATGGATATCCAACCCTATGATTATACTAGCCTCTAATAAACACAACAATTAATACGATTTTCTCATTCTAAATCTTTAATAGCTAGAGTAGCAGACTTCGCAACTAACCAAGCAAAGTCAAGACATCAACTCGGATTAATTCCTTCCACACTCCGTGTCTTGTTTCTCTAACCTAAACCCAAAGGATTAGCGTCCTGTGTCCTTCATAAATTTCCAAGAGGTTTTGCAGACCGAGTCCAATTGGCGTTTTCGGTTACATCTAACAAGAAGCCTCTACTTCAGTAATATTTCGATCTGGAAAAGTCTCCAAATTTGTAGTAAGGTAGTGAATTTCTTTATAACGTCTAGGTGGTTTCATTGATATTTATAAGGAATATGCGAGAGAATAAAGATGCTCCAGACACAAGGGTTTATCTAGCAGCAAATGGTAAATTTCGTAGGATAATCCAAACAATCTTTCCGTTCTATATCACCAAAAGATTGAATAGCCCTTTTCATACAACCGAATAAATGTTTCACGAAAGTTGATACGTCACCAATATCATGCTTTCCGCAACAATCCCAACAAGCAATACGATTTTCTCTTTCGAAATCTTTAATATCTCGAGTAGGAGACTTCACAACTAATCAAGCACCGTCAACCATCAACATGAAGTAATTCTTTCTACACCCCGTGACTTGTTTGGTTAGCCTAATCCTGCAGGATTAGTGTCCTGCTTCCTTCACAAATCTTCGAAAGTGTTAACAGATTTAACGGATTGCCGTTTTCCGTTAAATCTGTCTCGAGGATTCAGCCCTAGTTATCCATCTTGCAGGAAAAGTGTTATTTTTCGGCGGGAGTTACTGAATCTCTTATTGGAGTTCTAGGTGGTTGGATTGAATATTATTCTGAGAGGGTGGGGGAAAGGTGGATGTGTAAAATACAGGTGGTTGGATAAGTTGAAAGTCATTTGTGATTGGAGGAAGCTTATTTGCCTGAATGTTTATCAGATACAAGTTTAGAATAGTGTTTCGTATGGTATCGAAGTTTTGAAACAATGAAACACTTTTCGATATTAAACTAAAGATTATTAGAAAAGTGACAGAAATTTTTCTGAGCAAATTAGTATTTATCACGTTAAAAAGTTGGATTCTTGTTTTCAGGAAGATAATCGTAATTATTATTATTATTATCATTATTAATCTACTAGAAGAAACCTATTTGATAAGTTTAACGTTCAAATATCCTGGTCAAAGTACTAACTGGACGTAAAGAAAAATTGTATATATATTCATGCATCGTAACAATTTTTCTTATTTTTTTACCTCAGAAAGGGGAGGGCATGGCTTGGAAAATTTAGTTCATGATGGAAACTATTTTTAGCCTACGTGTATGGTGTTCACCCATTAATCTAATTAAGTGCAATTACCAGCTAATTAGGAGAAGATGACCCCCAATCATTGGTAACAGCTTAAATACCAGTAAGTGGTCTCAAGCAATTAGCGGTCAGATAGCTGAGGTGGTAATAATAACGACTTAAAAATTCCGGTTATTATTAAAAATAATTGCATAAGAATTCCCGTTATTACTAATATTAACCGCTTAAAATCCAGTTGATATTATTAATAACAAATAATTAATTACAATGACTGTAACATTTTTATTTCATATATACAAGAAAGTAAAAAAGGAAAATATATTCATTTCAGTAAAACCATCACTCAGCTTATAAAAGTCTCGCAGTCGCGTTGGTTTCTATTTTGTTTTTGACTCACATTTATAGTATGGACGGTTTAAATTTGAATTCAATGTAGGGGAGAAAGGGGCAAATTTGGTACAGGGTTTACAGAAGGCTTATATTTCACATACCATTGGTCGGGGGGTAATACGTGTCATTTCAGAAGTGTCTCGGCCTCCAGTAATACTCACGGAAGTTTGGAGTCAGTCTTGAAAGTGAACCATGAAGTGGACAACTTTTTTCTGATTTTTTACCAGTTTTGTAAATTTTTACCCTTACTTATTGTCTTTAATAGAGCTCGTACTATTTGAATAACATAACTTATTATGGATTATTCTCTTAGGATGTTACTTTGTGGTTATTATAAGCTATTTATTTTATGAATAAAGATTATATGCCAAGTTATAACAAGAAAATGGCGATGGGCCAAGTTTACACACACAGTGCATGGGGCAGGTTTACACAGTGTGCAAACTTCTTGTTTAATGTAAAACGTTTTTAAAAATAATTGTTTATAATCTAATATGTACTTTTTAAAATAAACTAGGTTTCTATATATTTAATTTGTTATACTTTAATCACTGTAAGCATTCTATTTAATCATTTTTGGTGGTGTGTAAACGTGCCCCAGGCAGTGTATAAACTTGCCCTACGCAGGTGACATCATGATAAAGAAAATGGTATAATTATAAAAATATAATAAATTAAAGTATTTTAAAATATACACTATATGCCTTAAAGTCTAACTAATTAATTGGTGATGAAAATGAAAGAAATACTTTAAAGCCTTAGAACAGAAAAATAAAAGTTTAAAAAGTGCATTAACTGCCCTGGTTTCCCCTAAATATTGAATTTTTTTGTTAAATTTTATAAAATTTAACAAATAATTTTAAAAAGGAAAGAGGCGGAAGATTTCCACTTCTTTAGTTAAGTACATTTGCATGATAAAATTCCATGATAATTCCAATAATTATTCTCCAGTAAATTTAAATACCTTAAAGAAATACTAATCCCGCACAAAATATTTTTGAAATTCCATGTGATCTAAATAATTTTTAAACTCAGAAACTGTAAAAGAATGAAAGAAATAACATGTGAAAAATTTAACTAAAATTAAAATATAATAATTAAATTTTGAATAGTTTTACACAAATACACAATAGAGGGTATGGAATAGTCTAACTAACCTGATATGGAATATTGATAGATGAAAATATCTTGATTAATTCTACGTTTAAAAAATGAAATCTATTAATGAGAACGTAGTTCTGAAATACCATTATTATAAAAAAATGTATTTTGAAATATACAGACAAAAAAAACCCACGAAATTAAATCTAAAATTTAATTAAAATATTCTCAATCGTCTTAGAAAAAGAAGTAAAAGTAAAATAAATGCTTATATGCTGTTTCTATAAAAAATTTAATTCTAAAATTATTAGAAAACTTTTCCTGTTTACCCTATTTCTATTCAAAACGAATATTTTATATCTAAATTTTTTTTCTCTATATATTACCTGATTATCAAAGACAATATTTGCGTTAACTGGTGGATACGAATAATATGAGGGGATTTATTATAAACGAAAATTCCAACAGCCTTTAATTTTTTAACGACCATGCTATATATATCCCCTTATGAAAACACCATTTCCGAAAAAAAGGTCGCATGTAACCAATCCCTATTCTACGTCTTTTATTTCAAGAGCTTAAGAAACAGGGGTAAAATATTAATGGTTGCCTGGGAAATCTATCGTTGCCATCCTGAAAAGAAGGTTTGCAGAAAAAAGTAACAAAAAAGTTCTTCACTTCACATCCAATCTGCAGTTGGTATTTCAGGTTCCGGTAAAAATGGATAAAAGGCTTCTCCCCACCTACTATTTTTTCTTTCCGTCGCTCTTCCAACTCAATTATCGCTTTCGAGAAATATCTAAGACTGTAAGATGAACGTTTCTTTCCCATGCCGATATCGAATTTGTCACACTCTTGACAATAAAAGTGCTTTAAAGTTTGATAGATCGTTGAATTGCACTTTTGCTCCCGTATAGTCTAGCCCTTCTATTTGTTCTACCTTCTAAATGATAAATAGCGAAAGGGTTTTACGATCGCGGTAACGCATGGGGGGAAAAAAAGAATCAAACATAAAAAGTCTGAATTTTCTGTGTGGTAAAAGATGGCAACCGATCATTT
>BGPR01012367.1:0-10983 GCA_013235015.1 Araneus ventricosus
CCAGCATTAGTACTCAAAAGGAACCAAATTCACAAATAAATTACCAGCATTAGCACTCAAAAGGAACAAAATTCACAAATAAATTACACCATTAGTACTCAAAAGGAACAAAATTCACAAATAAATTACCAGCATTAGCACTGATCAGTACCTTTCTTTGGATTTTGGAGGCCCGGGCCACAAATATGAAACGGGGTCCCAGTTAATAAAAAAAAAAGCGATTAAATAAATAAAATCATTAATTTGTAATACAAGAATGGAAGATACGCACAATTTATTCTTGTAAATAAGAATACTTAACTTATAACACATTAATATTAAATATGAAAAGAACAAAATTAATATATCCATTATCAATTAAATCTGAACATATATATATATATATTTACGAAAAACGTTGAAGTCCTACGTAAAAACAAAGTTAGGTTGGATGGTTTTTTTTTCTTTTACCATTCTGGATCATAAATAGTTTTTTTTAATAAAAATATTAAACTTTTGAAGCAATTTTCATAATATTTTTACAGAGTCTGATGTACGCTTAAAATAGCATATGTCGGTTGACCGACTTTGGGTAAAGAAATATATTTAAAATTTCAATATATTTTCGCTACTGCATATCATAAATCTTTTTTTTTTTTTTTTTTTTACATTTTAGAGAGAGAGTGAGTGATAAAAATAACTCCACTATCGAGAGGGGAAAGTATCGCAACATTCTGCTCGCTCCGATGTCCGCGATTTCCAGATTGATTTGGCGCGATTTAATCCTTTGGCGAAGGAATGAGTCGCGAAAATCGGCAACCCTCGGCATAGCTTGTGTCGTCGCTGGCAGGTGGGGGTAAGTAAAAGTAGGAGTAAAGAAAAAGGAAGAAAAGGCCGCGAAAATAAAAGAAAAGGAAAAGAGGACCAGAAGGCTTCTTTTCCACTGGGGCATGCAGCCAGGCAGGCGCCGGTTCCTTCAAAACAACAAGCAAGGCAGCATCGCAACGACGAGAAGTGCTGTTACAACGAACGCTCCTGTTGCGGAGAAATTACCATCTCGAATTCCGACGAACTGTTAACAAATTCGACAACCTTTCAATTAGTTTTTCCACTTTAGTTAATTTGATGATCATTCTCACATTTGAAATAATTAAAATAAATCTCGTAATTATTTGCAAAGAAACATATTGAAATCAAATTGAGAAAGCATTTAGTTTTAAAAAGCTTTAACAAATAAACGCAACATATATTCTTATATAAACGTAAATTAGTTGCAAGAAAACATATTAAAATCAAATTGAGAAAGCATTTAGTTTTAAAACGCTTTAACAAATAAACGCAACACATATTATTATATAAACGCATTGTAAAAACATATATTCTTATATAAACGTAATTATCTGCAAGAAAACATTAAAATCAAATTGAGAAAGAGCTTAGTTTTAAAACGGTTTAATAAATAAACGCACCATATATTATTATATAAACGTAACACATATTCGTATATAAACGTAATTATTTGCAAGAAAACATATTAAAAACAAATTGAGAAAGCATTTACTTTTAAAACGCTTTAATAAATAAATGCAACATATGTTGTTAAATAAACGTACTATAAAAACATATATTCTCATATAAACGTAAATTATCTACAAGAAAACATATTAAAATCAAATTGCGAAAGCATTTAGTTTTAAAACGCAATAAATAAACGCACCATATATTATTATATAAACGTAACATATAGTGTTATAAAAACATATTCGTATATAGACGTAATTATCTGCAAGAAAACATTAAAATCAAATTGAGAAAGCATTTAGTTTTAAAACGCTTTAATAAATAAACGCAACATATATTATTATATAAACGTAACATATAGTATTATAAAAACATATATTCTTATATAAACGTAAATTATCTGCAAGAAAACGTAATTATTTGCAAGAAAACATTAAAAACAAATTGAGAAAGCATTTACTTTTAAAACGCTTTAATAAATAAATGCAACATATGTTGTTATATAAACGTATTATAAAAACATATATTCTTATATAAACGTAAATTATCTGCAAGAAAACATTAAAAACAAATTGAGAAAGAACTTAGTTTTAAAACGCTTTAATAAATAAACGCAACATAGTATTATAAAAACATATATTCGCATATATGTGTAATTATTTGCAAGAAAAAAAAATTAAAATCAAATTGAGAAAGAGCTTAGTTTTAAAACGCTTTAATAAATAAACGCACCATATATTATTATATAAACGTAACATATAGTATTATAAAAACATATATTCGCATATAAACGTAATTATCTGCAAGAAAAAAAATAGAATTGAGAAAGCATTTACTTTTAAAGTGCATTAAAATAAAACACAATAAAAATAACACGACAAATTGCATATCTGTTCGTGTAAAGGTTTGTTTTATATTACTACCACATTTTGAAATATACAGTCTATTTAATCAATCTTGCTAATCATATTTTAGAATGTAACCCATAGTGACTGTGGATAATAAAAAGCAGTCTCGTTTATATTTCACTTTCATTGGCTGGTGAGTGACCTTCCTCGCGGCAGGTGACGTCATATGCTTTCATTCCCAACATGCATTTCTACAATCCGATGTGTATCTTTTGATTTTGTTTTCAAAACTTTTTCGTGTCATTGTGGGCATCCCCCCCTCCATTTTGTTGAAGTCCTGATTCCACGGATAACGCCGTGCGCGTACTGCTAGTGGATAATAAAAAGTGATCTCATTTATATTCCACTTAATGCCCACGTGACACATACTAATTTAATTTTGAATCCTTTGCGCATCTTGCAGGAACCATAAACGTGTGATGCCCCGCCGCAATGTAAAACAGCCTGCCGTTAGATAGCAAGCGCAGTTACGCTTCTCATGTGATTGTGACGTCACAAGAATTGGTCCTATAGCAGTGGCGTAGAGACGGAGGGAAAGGGTGTGTTGATGCTTTACTCCCGTATAAGACATATTGTATAGCAACGGATTCGGAAACCTTCCGGGCGAAGTTATTTTCTTCAAAATAGGGGGAAAGTGAAGAATGGAAGGGTGATGTTTACATTTTACTGAGCGTGATTTAACAAAGAATTCCGGAAATGCGCTCATATGATTCATTGCCTGACACCCCTTTCCGGTGTAAAATCGTCCAAAAGTGGTAGTCTCGGAATCCGTGGTCAGACCAGCGTTGCCATATTGGCCTTTTTAAGGCCAAATTATGGAAATATGGCCCTTTTTCAGAGCCCTTGGCCTGAGAAATTTTCATTTGGCCTTAAATTCATTTTTGGCCTCTTTGGCTTTATTTTCGTTAATGGCTTTTAGAACATTTTTTAATTACTTATTCTATTGTTTTTTAATGAATTCTTGATATTACACATTTCAAATGATATATAATGAGCTCTCAAACGAAAGAAATAGCTCCTGAATAGAACAGAGAAATTAAATTTCTTTCACTTAAATTTTAGTTAATAATAAATAATAATAGAACATTAGACATATGCCTATCAAGTGGGATTCGTTTTCATGAAGGATAGCTGTTTTTCTAATAGCAAATGATTTTTTTTTCAATCAATTTGTCAAATTTGGCCTTATTTTTAAGAAGGTTTGGCCTTATTTTTAAACAAGGTTTGACCTTTTATGGCCTTATTTTTTTAAGAGAACGTTTGACCTTTTTGACCTTATTTTTAGGAAGGTTTGACCTGTTTGGCCTTATTTTTAAGGTGTGGCCTTATTTTTTAAGAGAACGTTTGACTTTTTTTGGCCTTATTTTTAAGAAGGTTTGACCTTTTTGGCCTTATTTTTAAGGTTTGACCTTACTTTTTAAAGAAGGTTTTATCTTTTTGGGCCTTCTTTTTAAGAAGGTTTGGCCTTATTTTGCTATTTTAATCTGGCAAACCCTGGGTCAGACTGTGCATGGTCTTATACAGATGCCACTGGCCAATCTTAGGGGTCGCCATCGAGAAAAAATTTTAGTGTGTTTGTTTCAGTTTTTAAAGCCGAATATGACGAAGGGGTGAAAATTTAACAGGCCCCGTCGGCTTTTACATTTGCTAAGCCACTACTGACCATTTTGGGGGAGGAAAAAAAAAATCAAATTATGCTTCGGGCGCTACCGACTTGCTGGCGATGAATTTAAAACAGAAAAGGCAGTTCCAACGTTCCCGGTAAAACGATAAATTATAAAGGAAAACAGAACTTCTTTTTGCTGGTGAGAATTTCAGTTCAGAATGTAAAAGACGTCGGTTAAAAGATCAGCAAGAAACGATTTCAAAACTTTCGGAGAATTTTCAGATAAGTAGTTGCGGTTTTGTAACGAAGAGTCACTTCGAATGCTGATTTATTTTAATGAAAATGTAGTCGAATGACATTCTAAAATTATTCATATACAGATATCAATTGAATGCAGAATTAAAATTCACAAAATACATGTTCGGAACACTAATTTTTTTCAACTACCATTTTCAAGTTGCATTATCTTGAAGGAATTTCTGAAACCCAGATAGACCAGCAATATTAATTATATTTTTAAAATTAAATTAAAAACTTTCTTTGGTCTAAACAATAACTCCTTGACACTCGAAGATGAGACAGCACTAATTTTTATATTGAAACAACAAGACTGTATGATTTATGCCGATCAAACCAATTAAAATTTGTATATAAATCAAAATATCTTTGTTTCGATAATCGCAACTAATAATTATGTAATAAGTTTGTTGGAAATTATACGCAGCTGAACTTTCCTTCAGTTCCCTCATTCAATCTTCTAACCAATCACAAGCTATTGTGATGATGTCATAATGAATACGTCACTGCGTGACGGCACACGCATCCCATGATTCCTTTCACGGAGAGCCGGTAAGATGTTTAGTGGTATATTTTGAACTGTGCTTGTAAAACGTTCTTTATGTCTGTGTCTTTGTCTTTGTCTTACTTGCTACGTGTTTAAAATAAACGATGGTCAAATCTGTTTCTCGAACTCTGCTAACTGCACTCTGCTAATTTCCCTTTCAAGGTTTTTTAAAACGTTAATTTTTTTTATTACTCAAATCAGATGACGCTTCTCTACAACGATGAAATAATTCGAATTTTTCAATATTTCTTTTATTTATTTGGCAATTACAACATATTGTCTAACTAAAATTCCTGAAGAAGTACACATTAATAAACACGACTTATTTTTACTGTGTTCATTTATATTTTAAACTTGTCTATTTTTTGGATTTTTGTTCAGTTTGTTTCTACAAACTTAGATTACTGTTACACTATAAGAAATGTTACATACTATAATCAAGATATTCGAGTAACACTACAGTAAATAAAATTCAATTTTACTACCATTAAAAAACGGCATATTATAATATTTCAGTTGATTAAAATAGCAATGTTACTTCGATTTTACTTTCTGGTATACGAAGTATACAAAGAGAAAGTATTGTAATCGTGAAAAAATTCGAACTCGAGATTTTGACAAATCTCCACGTTTTAGACTATAATCTACAATGAGAAACCTTCTGATAGTCATTGAATTCTGGGTTACAGTAGGTTCGAATTTTTTTATCCACGCAGGGGGAGGGGATACAGCAACTTTTTGGGGAAGTATACGAGAAAGTTTAGGGGAGACCTCTCTCGCTTCAAGTTACAGGACAAAAGTGTGCAGAGGGAAATATTGCACCAATTTCTCATTTTGAGATAAACATCTTAAAAGAAAAGAATAACAAACAAGCAAAATAGCAATGATCACCGCATTCTATTAAAAATTATTTCCATCCATTCGATAATTTTATTACAATCTGAAGATCAAAATCTGCAAAAAAGAAAGAAATTTGAATGCGAAATTTTAAAAAATATTCGGATATTTCTTACAGTAGAAATTAACTGATCAATTGAAATATAAAATATCCTGACTAAAAAACTGGCATCATTCATGCCGCTTTGGCATCAAAATAATAAAAATCGGTTGAAATATAAAATATCCTGAGTATTTACTAAAAAACTGGTATCATTCATGCCGCTTTTGCATCAAAACAATAAAAATGAAGATCGGTTGAAATATAAAAT
Organism: Araneus ventricosus; assembly: GCA_013235015.1. Lineage (NCBI taxonomy): Eukaryota > Metazoa > Arthropoda > Arachnida > Araneae > Araneidae > Araneus > Araneus ventricosus. The sequence goes on from BGPR01012367.1 coordinate 6,067, forward strand.
ATCCGGAGTATTTATTAAAAAACTGGTATCATTCATGCCGTTTTTGCATCAAAACGCTAAAAATGAATTAATAAACAATACACACTCCGAACACTCGGGAAATAAAACTCTTTATTGTGATGCAAATATCAATATTAAACTCCTTTCTGCGTTTGTTTGTATATCCAATTTATGAATGTTTCATACAATAGACTCGAAAAAGAGTTGTTCTTTCGCTGTACAAAAACATACTAAATCAAGAAAGATGGGCGGTTTCGCGGAGTGAAGAGAATAAATTATCACCAGACAATTCGAATGATTTACCACTGACCATTTGGCATTCATTTTATCCAATTCTTTTCATTCCAAATAAATAAAAAATATAGACTACTTACATTCTCATAACTTATACTCTTCTTATTATTAGTGTTTATTTTACAGCATACATAATATAGGATAAGAATTTCTCTGTAAATAAGGTACCTTTCCAATTTTATTTAATACGTTAATTTTCATTTTTTCCCGCCACGCAAGTGAATTCCTTACCTTCAAACGTTGGAATATTTTTAATAGTTACTTAAATAGAATGATTCTAATGGCATTTCATGTACTGTATCATTTCCTTGTTTCCCTCACGAATGATACAAAATCACGTAGCCTTTGTTTTTGTTCTTTTTACTTTCTCGTCTACGAAGCATACAAAGAGAAAGTATTGTAATCGTCAAAAAATTCGAACTCGAGATTTTGACGAATCTCCACGTTCTAGACCTCCCTGAGTCCGAAAAACACAATTTGGGAATTATGTCTGTCTGTGAACACGATAACTCGAAAACTATTAGAGCTACGGGGATGAAATTTGGTATGTGGTCTTTGAACATAATTTGTAGGTTTCTATCAAATTTTGGACAAAATCCGTCAACGGGAAGTCTGTCTGTCTGTATGTCCGCGGTCATGTGAACGCTATAACTCAAAAACTTGAAAAGCTAGATGGATAAAATTTCATACACAGTTCTATCGTTATGAATGTAGGTCCGTATAAAATTTTTACTTACCGTAATACTTTCTCGTATACTTCTGGAAAAAGGTGCTGTTCCCCTCCCCCCGCATGGATAAAAAAATTCAAACTTATTGTAACCCAGGATCCAATGATTATTAGAAAATATTTAGGTAAAGAATCAAATTCAAAGAGATGCGTTCCGATTAAATGCGTACCGATTTCTACTCTTTCTTGGCTCAAGGACAATCTTTCCGCGTGCACAGATTGCTACCAAGTACGCATGTGCATGGAGAACCGGATGAAAACAAAAGCGCCAAGCTGGAGTCAATAAATATCGTGCACAGAAGATTGCGTCCAGTACGCATGCGTGTGGAGATGCGATTATACAGACCGACAGACAGTCAACCTTTTGACGGATATGGCCCAAAATTTTAAACAGGCCTACATTCATGACGATAAAACTGTGTATGAAATTTTATCCATCTATCTATTCAGGTTTTTGAGTTATAGCGTTCACATGACTTCAGACATATAGACAGACAGGCTTCCCGTTGACGGATTTTGTCTAAAATTTGATAGAGACCTACAAATTATGTTTAAAGACCACATACCAACTTTCATCCCCGTAGCCCTAATAGCTTCATAGACACACACACATAATTCCAAAATTGTGTTTTTCGGACTCAGTGAGGTGTAAAACGCGGAGATTCGTCAAAATCTCGAGTTCTAATTTTTTGACGATTACAATACTCTCTCTTTGTATACTTCGCATACGAGAAAGTAAAAAGGATTTTATAAATCCCATTTACACCGTTACAAAATAATTTGCCTATTTTACGACCCAAATATTTAAAAGATTTGAAGTTATAATACCGCTACCAATTTAGGCACCGACCCAAATTCGGCGAATCCTCTACATAGGTATTCAGATTATAAACAGACTCTAGGTCATTTGATAACAGATAATTAGCATGTAGTCCAGCTCATTATTCAACGTTTAGAACATCTCCCCCAACTAGCTCGCTTGTCCCTTCGGATCCGTTAACCACGCATGCGCTGATGCATCCATCAAGCAATGTTAAGTGCAGTCTTCACAGAAAGAGATAGCTATCGAGATGAAATTTTTATCGTACAAATACGACTGGGTGATATTATTTTAAGTTAACAACCATGGGTTTCATTACTTTTCTTAACCCTTAAATGCAAAGTGTTGTCTTTTTACAAACATACCTAATTTTGTCTTCTAAAATATTGAGGAATAGGACTGAAGCTCTAATGCCTGTTGTTGCCAATACGATACATATTAAAAATTTTATTAAATCGATTTATAACATATAGATGGCAGCCTCAGTGTTGATAAAAAATAAATTGATGTTTTTCACTTGAGGCTGCATCTTTTTACTTTCTCGTATACGAAATATACAAAGAGAAAGTATTGTAACCGTCAAAAAATTCGAACTCGAGATTTTGACGAATCTCCACGTTTTAGACCTCCCTGAGTCCGAAAAACACAATTTTGGAATTATGTCTGTCTGTGAACACGATAACTATTAGAGCTGCGGGGATGAAATTTGGTATGTGGTCTTTAAACATAATTTGTAGGTTTTTATCAAATTTTGGACAAAATCCATCAACGGGAAGTCTGTCTATCTGTATGTCCGCGGTCATATGAACACTATAACTCGGTAACTAGAATAGCTAGATGAATAAAATTTGGTACACAATTTTATCATCATGAATGTAGGTCCGTATAAAATTTTGGGCCAAATCAGTGAAAGGGTTGACTATCTGTCGGTCTGTATAATCGCATACTTGTAAAAATTATATCTCCTAAACCCTTTGGCTTAGATAAATAAAAATTGGTATGGCGTTTGCTAATATTAATTATAGAACTGAGCTCAAATTTCGTTTCAATCCATTGAAAAAAAGATGTTCAAATTGCATATTTGGTTCAAAATGCATATTGCGACTGTGTGTTGGCGAGCGTTTCGCTTATTTTACTCAAGTTAGTATAGTTGGCTTTTGACCTTGGCGGTCTACGAAGTATTGTAGCTTCGGAAATTATGGCAACCCCCTGAACCCGAAACTTCGTTCTGACATTCTCCAGATGGAAGGTATGATGAAATCTTGCATGATATTTGTAGTAAGATTTCGATCTCAAAAACTTTAAAAAAAAGTTTTGGTACCTCAGCGCGCGTAAAAATTGAGGACTTACGCATTTTTTTAATTGTTATCATTTTCCTTTTACACATAATCATAAAAATGGGTGCGGGTTATTTTAAAATTATAATGAGTCAGAGTTTAGGAAGCGAACGGGACAAATAATTAACGGGACGTATGGCAACCCTAGTTAGAGGGAAAATGACACCTTTTTGGGAAGTATACGAGAAAGTTTAGGGGAGACAACTCCCGCTGGTTTTTGTTTGTACGCTTGAGAATACAATATTTTATTCTAAAATGTCGAAGGAAATTTCTAATCCGTATTAGTTACTAAAATTCATATGCGTTTGATATTAAAGAATTTTATCAAGGACTTTTTTTCTTTTTTTCTGAAATGCAGCCCAGAGTTGTCAGTTGGTAACAAACTGTTTTCTAATCATAAACCAAACTTAAAACAAAATAAGATTTTTTAAAGTATTTTTCCCATGTTTTATTCAAGAAACGAAAGTCAAAAAAACATTTTAAAATCAATTTGTAAAAAATCGGGCTTATAAGGGTTAAGTCTTCTGTAACATTCAATTGAAGATTAAAGTAAAATACAGAACACGAATTTCTATAATCTGTATTCATTTTTCTGTCACGGAGAAATTATTAACATGAACCAGCGGGAGTGGTCTCCTCTAAACTTTCTCGTATACTTCTCCAAAAAAGGTGCTATCCCCCCCCCCCGCGTGGATAAAAAAAAACTCGAACCTACTGTAACCCAGGATCCAATGACTATCAGAAAATATTTAGGTAAAGAATCAAATTCAGAGACATGCGTACCGATTTCTACTCTTGCCGGCTCAAGGACAAAGTCACGTAATCCTTCCGCGTGAACTGATTGCTACCAGTACGCATGCGCACGGAGAATCGGATTAAAAACAAGGACAAAGTGACGTAATCCTTCCGCGTGCACAGGGATTGCTACCAGTACGCATGCGCATGGAGGTAAAGAATTCTTTCAAAAGTAAAAAAGTATGCGATTATACAGACCGACAGACAGTCAACCTGTAGACGGATGTGGCCCAAAATTTTATACGGACCTACATTCATAACGATAAAACTGTGTACCAAATTTTATCCATCTAGCTATTCAAATTTTTAAGTTATAGTGTTCACGTGACTTCGGACACACAGACAGACAGACTTCCCGTTGACGGATTTTGTTCAAAATTTGATAGAAACCTACAAATTATGTTTAAGGGCCACATACCAAATTTCATCGCCGCAGCTCTAATAGTTTTCGAGTTATCGTGTTCACAGACAGACATAATTCCAAAATTGTGTTTTTCGGACACAGGGAGGTCTAAAACGTGGAGATTCGTCAAAATCTCGAGTTCGAATTTTTTGACGATTACAATACTTTCTCTTTGTCTACTTCGTAGACGAGAAAGTAAAAATTAAATCTAATTAATCTTTTCCAATAAGAGGTATTTGCTTTTAAGTAAAATCTGCTCGACGTTCCTATCTAATTCGAGGTCTGCATACCTTAGAATATTGTGAGAATTCGAATGTTATATCAGATTAAGTTCTGAAGAGATAATTTTAAATTATTTGAGATTTGTTTTGTAGTTACAGTAAAGAAAGAAAACTGCGTAGAAACAGACCGTCTTAATGACTATTTTATTGACCTTTATAGTTCCCCACCCACGGATATTTAGAACAGTCAACTCAATTTACGTCGAGCAAGGTATTTTCCCTCTCGTTTTCTGGCATTGCCACGTGTTGTCTACGCGTAT
>BGPR01012367.1:23231-34052 GCA_013235015.1 Araneus ventricosus
TAATGTATTATTTATTCCAACAGAATCCGCATAGATCAAGTCAAACATCTTTACTATTTATTCACATTTATTCGGTATCAGAACGAAATCGTATATCCCAACGCTTTCTACAACAAAACCGATTTTCGTTGCTCAACTGTTGGACAAAATGTCTCTTCTCCCTCAAAAAAGAAGCTAAAAATTTGACTTGAATATAAAGATTACTTTTACGGAGATTGTAAAAATACCTTTATAAAAACATGTAATATTTCAAGCAAACGTATAATCTTGAGGAAAACTCCTATGATAATGTATTATTTATTCCAACAGAATCCGCATAGATCAAGTCAAACAACTTTACTATTTATTCACATTTATTCGGTATCGGAACGAAATCGTAAATCCCAGTGCTTTCTATAACAAAACTGATTTTCGTTGCTCAACTGTTGGACAAAATGTCTCTTCTTCCAAAAAAAGAAACAGCAATCTTCCCTCCTCCTAACAAGCAAGAACAGCTTGGTTAAGCCCCCTTACCTATACAACAACTAAAAGTAGTATCCTGTGTTGCGATGCCAAACCGCGGAGATTAAAGGGCAGGAGTGAAGTGAACTGAAGAGAGAAATATTATTGATCAGAGCGAAGGAAGAAACCCTACCAGTGTTTACTAACACTACACTTACTCCGTGAGCCAGTGGGGAACTAACTGGTCGATATTCTTATTAAGCGCGCATTTCTCCGAACCGGCGGCGTGTTTTTCTTTAATTCGCTTGTTTTAACATGGGAAGAAATTCTGAAATCTTCCTTTTTTGTTGTTGTTGTTGTTGCTGGTGCTGCAGTTCAAAGGCATACCTAATGAAAAAGTATTTCTCTCGGGAAGATATGCTGATTAAATTTTCTTGGTAAGATTTCGTGGAAGTGATAGGAGGCTTCAGGAATAGAAATTGAGGAATGCTTTGAAATGCAACTAGTGGACACTGTTCGTTCTTTGACCATATCAGTGGCGAATCCAGGATCCGGTTCTGGAGGGAGGGGGGGCTGAGGTCATAAAAATTTTGCATTGTAGTGACGAATGTCAAACCTCATGGCTTATGTAAACCAAAACACTTTAACTTTACCAACTTTCATCACCTGACAATAAGAATCATAAAGAATACTACAATATTTTCGATAATTTAATAAAAAATACAATGAAATAACTGGCCAAAAAATATTTTCGACCGCGTCAACGCTACAAGTACAAGTGGATTGACTAGAAAAGTAGGAAAATTTTCGAGCCTGTCACGCCAGAAAGCAATGTTATCACGATTTTATTATTTTTTAAAAAAATGAAAATCAAGAAAAAACAGTTGTAGGGATTTTAAATAAAATCAAGAATTTTGGTTAGCTCTGGTGCGGGGGGGGGCTGCAGCCCGATAGCCCCTCCCCCCTGGATTCGCCACTGGACCATATTAATGCATATTAACCATATGCATCCTGACATTTCTCCATAAATGCTATGCAAACCCACATAAATGAGTTTAAGAAAATACTGTAAATTTATTTTTGAACTTTATTTTTATAATTAAAATTAAATAAATATTTTTTTTTTTACTTAATCTTTAAAAGCCTGATTTTTTTTTACAAAAATTGATTTTAAAATGTTTTATGACTTTCATTTCTTGAATAAAACATGGCAAAATTACTTTTAAAAATCCCATTTTGTTTTAAATATGGTTTTATCCGTCAAAGGGTAGACTGTCTGTCGGTCTGTATAATTTACTTTTGAAAAGAATCCGCATCTCCACGGGCATGCGTACTGGAAGCAATCTTCTGTGCACGCGAAAGCTATGGAGCGAATCACGTCAGTTTGTCCTTGAGCCAAAATCGGTACGCATCTCTTTGAATTTGATTCTTTATCAATCACTATAATCTACAATGAAAAACCTTCTGATAGTCATTAGACTCTGGGTGACAGTAGGTTCGAATTTTTTCAGCCACGCGGGGGAAGAGGAAACGGCACCTTTTGGGGGAAGTATACGAGAAAGTTTAGGGGAGAACACTCCCGCTTTTTTAAATCGTTGGCAGTTGATCAGGACAACACCGGAGCCGGCATACCTTTCGCCAAACTTCCACACCAACGGGAGGTTGTTTGACTAACTTAAACCAGAACCCAATATGTACCGGATAACAGGAGGAAGAGGGTCTGAAACCGGTAATTCTCCAACCCAAATCCCAGACTCCATGCCATCAGACCACAATGGTTCCACAGGATATCTACAACAAAATGCCACGGCACTCGTTTCAGAGTACTTTAGGCGGCATTTTAACTGAATAGAGAGTGATAAACCTGTCAGTTTATTAACCAGTGGACCAATGACTATCAATACATTAAACCTTAACCGTCGCGCCCGTCATATTGACGTGCATCGAATTATCGCATTTTCAGGCTTATGAACTAAAATTTAATCATTAATTAGCTTACACAAAAATTACGTAGAATCCATAATCATCTCAAGTATTCTATGCTTTCTTAGATGTTGAAAACGGCATCCCCTTTCCAAAAGAGGAGGGGTCATTCTTATTAGATAGCAAAGAAAATAAGACTCTTTAAGGGCTTAATATAAAGAAAATAAATAATTTTTAGTACAAAAATATTTTTTGTACTTGTGTCAGTTAAATAATGTCGTTGCATACAATTTTATACTTGATCAGCCAACAACCCAAGAATGGATTTGGATTTTCCGGCGCAAAATCCTTAAAAACCCAGGAATGGATTCAGTCAATCAAACAATGAAATTAGCCAAAAACCGAAGAATGGATTCAATCAATCAAACAATGAAATTAGCCAATAACCGAAGAATGGATTCAGTCAATCAAGCAATGAAATTAGCCAATAACCGAAGAATGGATTCAGTCAAACAATGAAATTAGCCAATAACCCAAGAATGGATTTGGATTTTCTGGCGCAAGATCCTTAAAAACAGTCAAACAGTGAAATTAGGCAATAACCCAAGAATGGACTCGGTCGACCAATATAGCACAGGAGTTGTAAAAAATTTACTATTGCAAAAGTACCTTCCAAAATTAGCATTAATTTCTTACGATAAGGCCAGTTCTTAGATCAAGTGACGGTACAATTTCCGCTTTTTTCCTTCGATTAATGCATTATGAGAATGCATTAGCGGATGCAGGAATGAGAACCTTTCCCAGAAAAACTCTTCGAATATCCATTAATAGATGCCAAGGAAAGGAAAGGGTGGGTTTTTGTGCGAAAAATAATCGATCGCTTCTGTTTTTGCTAAGCTATTCTCGCTGATTTATTAATCGTCCCACGAAAAGTAAAATGTATAATTAATGTACTTTACTGTAATATATTTTGTACCTCAAATTGCTTTTAATGGAATAGCATTAAGGACGAAATATTTCTGAAGAAAATATAAATAAAACATATATGTGGGGGATATCCGTCTAGTGGTTCATTCTCTTTCTTTTTAATATTGCTATTGTTTTAAAATAAATATTTTCTAACAGCTATTTAACACTGGCTCTCACAGCTATTTGAATGTTAAACTGTCTCAACATTAATGAAAGCGTGTCATGTAGTAAAGTTGAACGGCTCGTGATCAAAATAGTTTCAAAATTAGCTAATAATCAATTTTTAAAATTTCAGTATTTGAGATTTTTTTTTTACTGAGTAAATATACGAAAATGCAAAATACTTAATTATTAAATGATTTCTTTCCATATGTTCCATAATTAGAATGATTATAATTCAGTAAAATTGATTTAAAGAAGGTAACTTTTTTTTTGTAGCCTTAAAATGTCACACAACGTGCATAAAAATAATAAATACACAAATAAATAAATGACTGAAAATATCACACAAGATTAAAAAAAAAAAAATCGTTTGCTTCTGATACTTATTTTTCTAGAATCGTTTGCTCTAAAAAGAACAACATTAACGAACAAATATTATATACTGGTAATGTTTTAATTTTCATACAAAAAAACAGCCTTCTTTTTTTAAAAAAAATTCGTACAAACGGTTTCTCAAAGAATAATGATTATTAAGCAAATTTTTCTTCGACATATTCATACATCGAGTTTCAACCAATTGTGATCAGTAAGGCTTAAGATTACGTTAATTTATTTCCGAAGCATGGGAAAATAATAACCAATTTTTTAAAAATCAGAACAGATCAAAAGTTAAAAGAAAATTCAAGAACTGCAAAAATTGCCGCATTTTTCCCGCTTGCTCAAGATTAAAACCATTCATGTATCAGTAGCCCATTCAAATAGCACATTCCCTTATTAATTTTACGTGCAATTAAAGTATTAACCATGGATTAACTCTTTCTACCTCTTTTTTCTCCGATACCATGCATTTATCATCACAGAAAACATTCGTTGAACATAAGCGGAAGTACCTGGGCAAGCAGCAACTGTATGATATAATCTGGCCCAGATTTTACATCGAAATGTCTTGATCCTTTAAGTATTTAAAATGTTCGATAGCAAATCTTTCAAAACGATTAATTCTTGTTCCACTCCTGGTTTGAAGTTTTACCTTAGTTCAACTCCTGGTTTGAAGTTTTACCTTAATTCGACTCCAAGGAAAACTAAGGTAAAACTTCAAACTAGCAGAGACTTCGGAAGAACGCCAATAAACTTGGACGTTTAGTAAGACTATTTACGGTGAAAGAACGGACTAATAACGCTTTCCTTTTCTAAAATGAGCATAATTATACAACTTTAATCTTTTTAAATCGGTAACTTTTTGGGTTGTTTCTTCTACAATATGCAATTTCTTATCATGCAACACAGAGTAAATTATAAATACATCTCGAATGTTGACGCTACACCAAATTCCACGTGGAAGACAGATGATACATATTTCATACATTCAACATATATCTGAATTTGGCAACTATTTCTATCAATAAAATAAAAATTTAATGAAATTTAAAAAATATCATAAAAGTTCCTACCAATAACATCACAGAAAAATTTCGTCGCAAAATTATCTTCTTCATGGTCTTCAAAAAGTCAAAATACTTAAGAAATCTTATCGAACTGAATATATATCTTTATGGTCGGTGTGTCAGTTCACGTTTCACGGGTTTATTCGTGTAGAAGGAGCAGCTATCACTTCAACTATCTTTCGTTGCCACTCGAACAAGCTATTGTAACCGATCAACCACTCAAAGGTTCTATTGAGGGACAAGCTAGGGAAGGTCATTTCCAGGTTTTCCAAAGGGGATGACCACCTGCTTTATTGTTCAAACATTCCGTATCAACGTGTGACAACCAGTCGCTTGAAGACTGAGACTGCCTGAAGCCATGGACGAATCCAATTCTTTTTCGAAAGAAGGGTAAAGGTCTGGAGGAGTGAAACCTTAGCCTGATTGCTGTACTATATCATAGAATTTGATCGTTTTGTGGCGTTCATTGGCGCAAGAGCCAAATATGGCCATGATGCACCAAATACTTAGTTTGATATATACCATAGAAGGACCATCTATTTTTTTCTTCTGAAATCGTATCCGCATTCTGAGTCAGCCGAATTCAGAACAATAAAATCATTTTTTAAAAAAAAAAATCTCATGATTAAGAACTTTATTATGAGAAATCGCAAAATACATGAATCAAGCGGCAGAATGCATTCGTTGTAGACAAAAAGAACTATCAATCTTACCATAAGCTACTTGAATACGCGAACATTCCAGCTTTCAAATTTATATATTCCACATAATGCTACGTATATTTAAATTTGGTTTTTAAAAAATATTCTGATAGTTGTAAAGGTAAAAAGAGAGAAAAGATTCGGTTCAGATAAATCCCGCGAAAATAATTTTATTTCAAGCAGCGCATTTTGTCCACTTGTTTCAGTCAATGTCGCCATTAGCGTACCTGCAAAACATTTCATTTGTAAATGTGTGAATAAGTTTATGTACAGATGCAATTGAATGCAATATATTTTCGAAAATTCAGATCAACTAGTCAAAAAAATTAAGATTAAGTATTATTTTACCTGGACATTGCAATAAGGAATATAGAATAACAAATTTTGCCTGGACAACGAATGCATTCAGTCGCTTGATTCTTTTGGAATTTCTCATAATAATTAAAATAAATTTAGATTATAATTTATAAGGTATGATTAGGATGATAAAAAATTATTCAGCTATAGGGAATAGTTCCTTGTGCTTTGGAGCTTTGGTATGAAGTTAGAGAACTGTAGGGTTTCTGTACAGGTGTAAAACATTCCCCCGATGAAAAATAAACAGTTAAAAATGGAACAATTTACTACAGATATCTTGCTTCTTTTTTCCAGAAAAGTATCGTGTTTAATTCTTCCATTCTAAAGAAAATACTGCTAATCTATAAATTAATGTAAGCGAAACTTAATTAGCCTTTCTGTTCAGTGCTTTATTATTATTATTATTATTAAATATACTAATAATCTGATATTTAACTTACTGAATTTGGTGGAAGATCTGAAAATTCACAAAAAGGCCAAACACTTTCCCCATACTGGATTTTCGACTATATTATCTCTATCAGGGAGTGGGTGTTTTTAAATACATCGGTACATAATACAACCACATAAAACAGATTACTGCCAAGATCATCTATCATCAGTTTTCTCTGGGGACAACAAATGAAAAAAAAAAAATGAAGCATTATTTGCAAACAGCATCAAAAACTCGAGACTATCTCAAAAGATAAAAATAAAACTAAAAAAAAGTAAAAGTAAAAATACCCGAATTCCGGCGAGCTCCACTACCGAGGGGGAAGTCCTACCTGCAGAAATAATCACTGTAGGGGGAAACACGAGTCAAGGTCAACGCGGGGGGAGCAGGTGGATGAGGTATGTGGGGGGAGGTACCCTAAGTAGAATGAAGTTGCTCGCAGTCCTCTTGGGATCATAGGGACTGTTCGTTTCAAAAATGGGGGTCGTACGATACGAATTAAAAAAAGTGGTAATGAATTATATACATTCGAATGAAGCAGTTACTGCACGATGTAGTGTTATATTTCTTCAAGCCCGGTTTGAGATATTGCCCCAGTTAACTTTGGAATAGTATATCATTTCAAAAGCTGGGTGATCCGAGGTTTTAAAATATTTAAGTACAGTTAGAAGAAGCCAGTTATAGGAAACATTTTCTACTACTTGGGCACTCCTGTTTCTGACTAATGTCCGCATGTTTTCAGCGATGACTAATGCATACCCAAAAGAAAAGGATACAATGACCGAACCCACAGTTGAAAGTTTAATTGTATGGAAATGAGGTATTTTGATTTCCATTAATTTATTTATTTTGAAAAAATTTAAAAGGTTAAATTCATGCTAACCATACGCATAATTAGTTACGTTCCTTAGCAAATAATTAAGAATATTTTTTTCGATATAATTTTTGTCCTTCGTAATAATAACTGTAATTAATAAATTTAATTATTACCCAATCCCAAATAGGGAATAAAAAATAAACCAAGTAAGCCTAATTAGAATATCATAAAGAAGGGGAAACTATACAATAGACGCTACTGGTTTAAATAAAATGTGCCATTTTCCATTAAATGGAAATCGAATTTCAACAGTAGGTAGGTATTCTAGAACACAAAGAAAAAATTAATGAGGAAACAAAATTAGCAAAAAGATTAGCAAAAGAAATATTTTTTTTAAAAAAATGTATAAAACGAATTGATCTGTTTGAAGAAATAAGAATAATATTGAATCATCTTTCCGATATTAATTTTAAGAGCGAAAGAATTAAAAAACAAATCTATGAGAATATACCTCAGCCATTCTTAAATTTGGTTTACACATTTATGAATTGATCTCGGTTCTGTATCGATCTCTTTTCTGAAATGCACACATGCGCCAGATTTTCTGTACATTTCCAAAACATTCATCAGGGGAGACGAAATTATCGCTCCACAATCAAGTTATCTAGAAGACTGTTATTGCACTTCGATGTAAATAAGTTCATTCAAACTGGATATCTGCCATTGCAGATTATGAATTTATAACGTCAACATTCCAGGCTCGAGGAAAACGGGGACCGTTCACTCATTTCAAAATAACAACAAATCAGAACATCGCTTTATGAGACTGAAAGATATCCCGAAATATACCCCTAAAAATTCCTTAAATCACGTGAATCCTATTTTGGTGCGTAAATTAGAATTAAATATCAACTGTCTGATGTCGCTGTATCTTGGTGAAAGTTCGACATATGCGAATCTATTCATGAAAATTGAAGAATGAGAACATATTTAATTTCTTATTTATGTTTTTCCATATCACAAATTTAAAAAATTTAATAAATATATGTGAGTTTAGAAAATTGGAAATCGCTTATCAAGTAAAATGGCCAATTATAACTATATTATTAATTATTAGATGCACGATTCAAAGACTGTATGATAATAAAAATAGTGTTACATGGAATTCGAATAAAAATAGAAATTTTCCTTTTATTTTGCTGCTTATTGTTCTACATTTTGACGAGAAGAAATAAATTTGTGCTTACAACATGTTTAAAGATGACACATTTTTTAGTTATTAATAAAATGCCCTCTAAATTCTAGATCATGCACTATTTATTGAAATGCAATTTAGCGATTTTATTGACGAATAAATAAAAACTGGATTTATTAGAATTCTTCCGAGAATATTATTCTTATGGATCCATTTCTATTAATTAAAAATATATATTAATGCTTATTGTAAACAAATATCTACTAAAAAGTTCTAACACTGATAAGATACATTTTTTTTGTGTATATAATATTAAAATCCAACTATGCTGGTTTATATTCTTTCTGAAAACTCGAAAATCAACTTTCTACACACCATGTTTCAATTCATCGATTACAAATATACCGAAACAATATTTATTTTTATACCTATATGTTATTATTATATTTATATATGTACATTATTATGTTTATTACACGATTTAATACTGTATATTGTACCAAAATTGGAAACAAATTAATCGTTAGTAGACTAACTAATGTTCGGATTAATTACTTCAAATTAAAGAAAATCAATACCCACTAATCAAATCGAAATTAATTAAAAGACCAAACGATTTAGTGTTTACGAAATAAAAATATCTTCGAATGATATTAAACATCAATTTAATTAAAAAAAAGTCCCAACCTTAATCAAAAGACCAAACGATTTAGTGTTTATGAAAGAATAATATCTTCGAATGATATTAAAATCAATTTAAATATTAAAAAAGTCCCAACATATATTTAAAAACCAAGTTTCAATTTCTCTTTCGTTTCAGAAGCGATTTGTTTATGTATGTTTAATTATGAGAATTCACACACATTTCTGCTAAATTTCCTTAAAAATTAATAACAGTTCGGTTCCACCGAAAGTGAACTGTCTGTTCCTCGGTTCTTCCGGGATGAAAAAAAAGAAAAAGAAAGTCGTCCCCCTTGAAAAATCACAGTAAACAGAGGCGAACGCAACGTTATCGGCCGAGAAGTATGGAACGAGTACTTACCACTCTCTTTACTGTGGCCTTGTTTTCTACGTGGCATAGTCACCGATGCTGCCTGGTGAATTCCGACAGACTCTCCCAGCTTCAACCCAGTTCGCAACAGGGAAAAGCCCTCGGCTGGCGGGGGAGAGGGTCGAACATTTGGACCTCACGAAAACGACCACATCCACGTAAACAATCAGGACTACAGCTAAACGGTGACGATGAGTTCACTCGCAGATGGCTCTCAAATAAACATCTAAATTACAAACAACTTCAAAAAAATACAGCCCATCCTTCCTCCTTACTGCTGGGTACCCCGTCTACGACGTACAACCTTGAGCGCTGACGTCATGGAACACCCGCCAAATCCCGAACGAGGTTGAAGGATATCCCTCGCCGCCATGTTGTCAGGTGATAAAGCGGGGGCTGCCGTAGTTGGCGCTTTTACGAACTCTTGGCGCCGAATGGCCAGAGGGATATTTTTTATTTTTATTTTCTTGCTGTGAAAGTGAAGAAGATAGGAGAAAAATTATTTCGCATTGTAGGGAAAGTTATTTTCGCCTGTTTGTTTTTCATTTCAGTGAGCGTGTCTTGTTCTTGGCACGATCTTGCTAAATTTAGAATTAAAAAAAATTCCTCGGTCTGTCTGTGGATAAAAAAAACTTCGTGAAAAAGTGAGTGCAAACGTGGTTTACGGTAATTATACTGAAACAGGTCCCTAAAAAAACAGGGAGCAAAATTCTCTATATGTTGCTAAGTTTGTTTTTTGCTTTCGCCGTCATTTCCTCAAATTTAACATCTTTATTTAAGGAACCTCCTTCCCTTGCCTAACCAAAAGCCTTCAGAAGTTTTCAAGTGTTTGTTTATATTCCATTGAACAGAAAATTTCATTTTCTGTGATTCTGCGTCAATTTAAATAAGTATTAATTCTATGTAACAACCAATAAAAACCATTATAGATGTAAATGTTTGAAATGTCTTTTAAATATGACAACCAGATTCATTCGATTTACATTTAAATTATGTTTTTTTTTTTTTAAACTTCTTTTATTCGAAGTATAAAAGAAGCGAATGTATTGTAATCATCAAAAATTCATACTCGAGATTTTGATGATCTCCACGCCATAGAAAGACATAATTCCGAACATTATTCTTTCGGATTCGGGGAGTTCCAAAACGCGGAGATCATCAAAATCTTGATGTCGAATTTTTCCGACGAATACAAAATTTTCTCTTTCTATACTTAGTATATGAAATTATAAAAAGAAGTATAGTATAGACAGAACGCCGCCCCATGCCCCTGTGCATGTAACCATTACAGTTGCCGCACCAGTTGGATGGGCATGGGACAATCAGG
>BGPR01012367.1:34062-45261 GCA_013235015.1 Araneus ventricosus
TTACAGTTGCCGCACCAGTTGGATGGGCATGGGACAATCAGGCTAGATAGAACAGGCTAGTAACAACCCCAACAAACGTAAATGTTGCGAAACACCGTACGACAAAAAAAGAAAGAAAAATGCAGGAAAACGATTTTTTTTCCCGACGTTTATAAATAAAAACTCCAAAACGCGGAAGCTCCCTAAAAAAGAAAAAAATAAAATCTTTTATACAAACCAGATGCAAGAACAACAGATGTGACAGATAGTTATAGGTGCTGTCGATAGATGGCAGCAAGGGGGAATCAATCAATATTAAGTTTTTAATTAATATCTTTTTAACTAATTACAATTTCGGAATTTAAATAGTCGAAATGGATTTCTTGGATTATTTTCCATCTTTTGGTACTTACGGCTAGTTTCAGGATTCAGTGGTTCGTGAGAAGATAGAAGGACATAGATACATATGCTTGTTTACCTTCGAATTTTAATATATAAGATAAACACACCGAGACGGTCACTAAATGATCCGTATTAGCCGCACTGATCCGAATTTTAACCGTTTCTGCCGGATTGTCCAGAGCTTCTCTTGTAAGTAATCTGATATTAAAAGAATATTCACTAGATAATTTTATAATTGTTACCGGCAATGTATGAAAGCCGGCATTCTATAGAATGCCTAGGAATTTATAGAATTCTGAAAACTGGTCCACAATGTATGAAAAGATTAACATTTCACACATTTCCTAGGCATTCTATAGAATGCCAAATGGCAAACCGGCGAAGTATGAAATACATCATCGATTCGTTTTTTAAGAAATAAAATTAAGTGCAATTCAAAATAAAATTATTTCCTTTATGGATGCAACAAGTAGGTTCATGTTTCATTTTGTTTTGTCATAAGAAAGGCATAAATTTTGTTTTGTACGAGTTTCATTTTCCTTTACGTATTTTGAATAAAATTTTTTAATAGCACTCTTTCATTATTTTTTCAAAATAACATTTTTATTATTATTTTTGAAGTATGCTCTTATTTTTAAATAATGGTTTTATCATGACCTTGTTTTCATACTTTGCCTAAATAGCCTTTATCATTCTAGAGAATGCCTAGGTATTATATACAATGCTTACGAAAAGTATGTAATAATTCTCATATTTCATACTTTGCCTAAAAATGCCCGGCATTCTATAGAATGCCGGCGTTTCATACATTGCCCGTAACATCAATATAACTAAGTTGTAATTTGCGGGCAGAAATTGCCTATGCATTATGCAACCTTTGTCCTCAAAGTTCGATGTTTTTTTGAGAATAACATTCGGAATTTTTTGAGAGTAACATTCAGAATTTTTTGAGAATAACATTCAGAATTTTTTGAGAATAACATTCGGAATTTTTAATGGTTTTATCATGACCTTGTTTTCATACTTTGCCTAAATAGCATTTATCATTCTAGAGAAGGCCTAGGTATTATCTACAATGCCTAGGGAAAGTATATAATAATTCTCATATTTCATACTTTGCCTAAAAATGTCCGGCATTCTATAAAATGCCTAGGCAATCTATAGAATGCCAGCGTTTCATACATTGGCGGTAACATCAATATAACTAAACTGTAGTTTGCGGGCAGAAATTGCCTATGCATTATGCAACCTTGTTCTCAAAGTTCGATGTTTTTTTAGAATAACATTCAGAATTTTTTGAGAATAACATTCAGAATTTTTTGAGAATAACTTTCAGAATTTTTTGAGAATAACATTCAGAATTTTTTGAGAATAACATTCAGAATTTTTTGAGAATAACATTCGGAATTTTTTGAGAATAACATTCAGAACATTTTATCCGAAATCATTTTTTTTTTAAGCTGTCTCATAATTAAAAGAAAATTTCCCCTTCAATGGTGCTGGTTTGATTGCCGTTCTATTTTTTGTCTTCGCAGAATTTTCTAAAAATTTATTTTAAATTATAGCCTCTATAACTTGTGCACAAATAAGTGTAAAATTTTTCTTGCACGGAGTGGCACCGCAATAATTAAAGATGTGTTTAATATTTTAATTTCATAAATGGCAACGCGCATCTAAAAAAGACTCTTAAGTATGGTCTGTATTTGCTTTGTTTCAGAGTATAGTGAGAAAAATCGTGCATAAGTTTAGAAACTGATACACGCTTGGGGTATAAGTTTAATCCATAAATGGGTCCACTACCCATATATGTATTGAGTCCAACTTTCAAAACGGATCTATAATTTCGTAATGACCACATGCCCGTTTTAATGGTTACAGAAAACAACTTTTCTCTACAGCTTTACTATTTTTGAAAAAATAAGCAACTTGACTGAAGAATCTTGTCTGATTTTCGTTAGACTTATCATACCTATAATTTTTTTTATACATGATAAAAACTGGAATTTTAAGACTGATTTCACTTTCGATCAAATTAAGCAATAAACCGAACATAAAAAACGTCATATCTTTCGGGGACTTGAAAGTAGGGATGGAAACCTATCAGCAGTGGCGGCTCGCAAAAGAACTCAAACCGCATCTCCCCTGAAATTATTTTAAAGATGTGTATTTTCGTTTCATTCTAATGTTCACTTTTCACTTCGAGAATTAGTGATCAACGAAAATGACGAAAGGTGATAAAAATGTAAAAGAAGACCAGGGATGAGATTTTCCGCTTTTTGGCGTATTTCCGCTTTTTTTATTTTCTTAAATGAAAATTTTCCGTTTTCACAGAAAATTCGATTCTCTTTTTTCCTTGAAGAAAATCCGCTTCCCCCTCCCTTTTTTCTTATAATGATCTTGAATCCGTGTTCTTAAAAAATTAAGAGATATCGCCTCCTTTTGCAAGAAATGGTAAGAAAAAAGACCTTTATGATTGAAAATTCTTTTTTTTCAAAATAATCTGCATTTTAAAGTGAAAATTTATTTGAAAACAAGTAGAATGTAACTAATTATTTACTGTCAAAAATTTTTAAAATTCATTTTATTTAAATCTTATTTTTAAAAAGTATGTTTTCATTTTTTACTATTATTCTAGCTACAAATTATTGGCACAATAACAGTTGTAATATTATTGACAAACATGGAAAGTCCTTCCCGATACAGGTCTTATGGTTGGGAAGAGAGTTTACAAGGTTAAACATGGAGTGACCTCAAGCGACTGTTATGGCACCCTGACCTTGGCGACGAACTTGGCGACCATTTTGGCAATTTGGCGACAAATTTGGCAGATGGCGATAAATAGATGATTCCCGAAAATGCAACCCTTTTCTCGATATTTCTACTAGGAAGGGAATACACGAGAAAACACCATGTGACGTCACGGCCTGTCGGAGAGAATATTTCAGGACGGCGCCTAGATCAGGAGGAGAGTCTTGATCGACTGGTTGCTCGCTTTGAAGCGCGAACATCTTTGGAAGTTCTATCCGCTGTTGAGGCTAAGCTGTTATCGTTATTAGTTATTTGCTGACTGTTGTGCCATTAAATCTCAAAGTGCTGAACTGTTATTACCTGTGAATTGTTGTCTATTTACGTTGGTAATCTGTGCAAGAACTATTGTTTCCTGTACTTGTACTACGTGTTTTCCATATTTGTAAATAAACTCTAATTCTCCATTATCCTGCGTGTTGGGCTGTTTACACCTACACCCACAGTGAACTTTTGCAACAGTATGATTAGTATTTCATTGTTAATTTGGTATTCCTTTTTTGTCATATGTAATTTTTTAAGTATCCTTTATTTTTTTGACTTGCTGATTTTAGCCCTCATGTAAGTAAACAACTTACTGACTCAAACATATATATATTTGTATATAATATGTTATCAGCTTAAATGTTTAAGTTACAAACGTATTTCACGCGTAAAAATTTTCAGATTTCTATTTGCAGCTTTTTTGGTTTTTTTCCAATCTCATCCCTGGAAGACAGAAAATTAATCAAGAATTGAGGGAGAGAGAGACACGCCAGAGAGCATCAAGTTAAGCCTCCTACGGATCCGATATTAACGCAAGAGCGAAGTGGGAAAAGCAACCCTTTCTCCGCTTGAAATTGCCATTTGAGACTGCATTTTTTTCAGCTCTCATTTGGCGCATGCTTCACTTTTGGCTCTTTTTCTCAGTGTCGATTTTTTAAATCCAATTCTGGAGGAGTTGTAATTTTTGCTTCTATGTTTTTCGGGTGTGATGTTTTTTTGGGTGCTGATTACGATTCTGAGGTTTGCCCCTAATAATTTTTTGTTGGAATTTTAGTTATAGCCAAAAAGCATACAATTTTTTTACTCCTGTTTTTTGCTTATAACTCAAAAACTATCAAGTTTTAGTCTATCATCGTTATATACCAAAATAATCAGCACAAATGTTCCTACAATTTAGGTCTATAAAACTTTTGGAGCACTGCTTGTTTCTGAGCTGACGAAACGCCACTGCCTACCGGTTTAAACCGGAAACCGGTTTTTTTTGTTTCGGTTTACCGGTTTTTTCGGTTATTTTTTTTGCCCCGGTTTAAACCGGTTTTTTTTTTAAATCCAAAAACCGGGTCGGAAGATGGGCTCGATTTTAGGTTCGACTAGAATAAAATTTACCAATTTATAAAGCTTTGAATTTCATCATCTTAGGCCAATCACCGACAACCGCTTCCTCGAGGCGTCTGTTAGTTGGCGGATTACCGAAAGAGTTTTTATGAACCGATAAATATTGGCCAATGGATCGATTTCCTGCAAAAACAATACTAGTAAAAAATTTTGTCTGCAAACGGCGTCTGTTTTTTGTGGCCCAAAAATATTTACCTTTAGTCGGAAGTTCTGTGGCGCCCGAAAGATTAGTATCTGCGTCGAATGATGTTGTTTCCGATGAGAGGTGTGGACTCTCGGTTCAACACATTGCTGAAAGAGTCTTTAGGAGCAGATTAGATGATAAATATTGGCCAATGAATTAATTTCTTGCGAAAACAATGTTAATAAAAAATTTTGTCTATAATACTTACTTATTGCAACAATTACTCATTTATTATTATTACATATTGCATTAATTACTTATTTATAAAAATTACTTATTACATTAATTAATTATTGTATTAATACTTACTTTTCGTATATTATTATTAACTAAAAATTCTGTCCACAAGCGCTGCTTAAAAAAAAAGAAACCGAAAACCGGTTTTTTCAAAAACCGGTTAAACCAGTGGTGAAAAAGACAAGTTTAACTGAACACCGTTTTTTTTTGGGGGGTGGGGGGTGCAATAACCGTCATCCCTATTTGAAAGCCAGTAGTATTCATACCCTATTTTTCTAAGAATTTTCCGTTTCTCAATTGATGCTATTGATGCAAAATGTCTTACTGTGGGTGTATGGTGTAAGCAGTCCAACACGCAGGATAATGGAGAATGAAGATTTATTTACAAATATGCAGGAAAGCACGTAGCACAGGTACAGGAAATAATAGTTCTTGCACAGCTTACCAATGTAAACAGACAACAATTCGCAGGTAATAACAGTTCAGCACTTCGTTATCTAACAACACAAACAGTCAGCAAATAACTAATAACTAGTAGACCATAACTGCACCTTCAATAGCGCTCAGCTCACCAGCTCGCACTGCGGGTAGAACTCCAAAGGCATTCGTGCTCCAAGGCGATCCCAGTCGATCAAGACGCTCCTCTGATATAAGCGCCGTCCTTAAATATGCTCTCCGACAGGCCGTGACGTCACATGGTGTTTTCTCGTGTATTCCCTTTCCTAGTAGAAATATCGAGAAAAGGGTTGCATTTTCGGGAATCATCTATTTGTCGCCAAGGTCACCGACTTTGTCGCCAAATCGCCAAAATGGTCGCCAAAGTCAGGGTGCCATAACTGTCGCTGAGGTCACTCCATGCTTAACCTTGTAAAACTATCTTCCCAACCATATGACTCGTATTGCTGGGAAGCTACTTTCCATGCTTGTAACACTATTATGATACGAGTTAACATAATTTTCGAAAAAAATGATATTTGAATACGATCTTTCTGGTTCGGTTGCAAATATTGGACATAATTTTTTTAAGTGCCTTTTTGGAGCTACACGAGGGCTATTGGGAATGACATCGTGTATTTTTCAACTCTTGTGGTTAAAGTAATCCCATTTAGTTTAGATACTACTAGCGTAACTATCAAAATCCACGAGTCAAGAACTCAGGACAAATAAGAAGTGTGGCATCTTCTGTTAGTCAAGATTACCTAGGTTTTCACCCGAGAAGTGTGACATCTCCTGTTAGTCAAGATTACCTAGGTTTTCACCCGAGAAATGTGACATCTTCTGTTAGTCAAGATTACCTAGGTTTTCATCTGAGCTTGCAACAACGTGTCTGACACGGGCTCATCGAACAGAATATTTGATATTTAAATTGGCAATAAAGTTTACAGAATATTTGATATTTAAATTGGTAATAAAGTTTACAGAATATTTGATATTTAAATTGGTAATAAAGTCAGCGTAGCGATTAATTTCAAATACAAAAATCACGTGGACACTCTTAAATGTCTCAAGTATCCTTTCCCATCTTAAATAGATTGGAATAATAATAACAATAAAAATATCCCGGATGGGTGGAGGGTCTAATGAGGAGGTTGAATAAATTCGTAGGGCAAGGGGTTAAGCTCGTGTATATGAGAATAAGTTGCCTTCCTTTAGGACTCTCAGGGAAAACTGGCCTGCATCTGGTTTTGGCTTGGAGGTTAACCTCTGAGCAACCAGCTCGACCTCAGCGAGCAATGCTTCGATAATTCTGTTAAAGAACCAGTGGCGAATCCAGGATTTGGGTCGGAGGGGGAACGAGGCCATAAACATTTTGTATCGTCGTGACGAATGTCAAACCTTAGGGCTTATGTAAACCAAAACTCTTTACAGACTTTCCTCACCTGACAATAAGAATCATAAAAACAATACAATACTTTCGATAATTTAATGAAAAATACAATGAAATGACCAGCCAAAAAATGTTTTCGACCGCGTCAACGCTACACGTACAAGTGGAATCACTAGAAAAGTAGGAAAATTTTCAAACCTGTCAAGCCAGAAAGCAATATTGTCACGTTTTTATTATTTTTTAACAGAGAAATTAAGAACAAACAGTTGTAGTGATATTTTAAATAAAACCAAGAACTCTGACTTAGCTCGGGGGCGGGGGGGGGGCTGTAGCCCGATATCCCCCCCTGGATTCGCTACTGTTAAGAACACTCCCGACATGGTCTTGCTCGGATTCAGTTTCCTCAGCCATGCCTTGAGTTTACCCACTAGGTCGTTGCAGATGGAGAATGATATCTTTGCCGGCGTCCCACTTCTGTAAATCACCTCAACATGAGAACTTCGATTCCAAAACGGGGGGCTTAACTCAGTGGCGTAGCCAGGGTAAATGACGCCCGGGTCATTATATGAATTTTTCGCCCCCTTATCATATTTCACTGTTAAAAGTGACATAAATGTATTAACGTTTTGTCAATATGGGCATAGCGAGGGTTAATGGTACCCGGAGAATATCCGATTTTTTTTATTACCCTAATCGTTTTCGGTGGCTCAACAAATGGAAATGGCGCCCATGATATTATTTTTTAGGCCTCTCATCATATTTTGCTTTCAATATGGCATAAACGCAGTAATGTTTTGACTCCATGGCGCCCCTAAAAGTGTCTCTCGGGGTATCTATACCCCCCTTTTTTTCATTACTTCTGAAATTTTAGTTAAGTAATATTGAATTCCGCTTTATTTTATACCACTTTCTGGTGTATTTAAGATCACTTTCCCAGAACTACCACTTTTCTCTCCGTTTGTATAATATATATATGTAGGATTGTCGATTTTCCACGTAGTTAATTTAAATGAAGATAGATGGAAGCACGAGTCAGCCGCTAATGAGTTACATAAGACGACCTTGAATAGGTCACGTGTCGCGTGCATGTTAAGTTTGTGCGTGTTACAGTGACCTAGCGAGGATAAGTGGCGCCGGGGCATAATATGATTTTTCGCCCCCCCCCCCTCTGTTATCATCAGTGACTTAACTTGTGTAAACGGCGCTCGAACGAACTAACGTTTAGCCGCCATGGCCAGTGGCGCAGTGGAAATAAGTGGCGCCAGGAAAATATGATTTTTTTTATCCCAATCGTCATCAGTGGCGTAAACATGCGTAAATGGCGTATGATATTATTTTTACGCTCCCTCATCATATTTTGCTTAAAAAATGGCATAAACGCAGTAATATTGTGACTCCATGGTGCCCCCTAAAACTGGCCCCCAGGCATCTATACCCCACTTGCCGCCCGGTCGCTACGCCACTGGTTTAACTCCACTGGCACGAAGACTCAAGCACTGCACTATCTGACAAATCCTCGGTGGCATATGACACAATTTCGTCTCAAATCAACTACGGTGAAGCAAATATTGGATTCATAAGCGAAAAGAATTAGCCTATTTTGGTTTTTAAAGAAAGCACTGCTGGAATAGTTTCAAAATCGTTTCTACGCGCTTTTATTCGTAAAACCAAAGTGAACGGTACATCTCTCGCCAAGCTGGCGCCAAATCATGAAAAACTCGCCAAACGTCCGCCATGTTACCGCATTTACCATGTTACCATCCGCCATTGTTTTACCACATTTAGTGATTTTTCGCCAAACAAAATTCAAAGTTTGGCGCCGTACACTTTGGTTTACTTCTTTCAAGTTTCTAAATACGGAATTTCGTCATTGATTTTAAATTCGGTCCTGCTGTGTTAGGGCTGTGAAATTTTGTACAGCTGCGTTCCCAATCGCAATGCAATATTGTAATGTATTGCGGTATTTATTTTAATATTTTCAGAGCTTATTTATCAATTATTCAATTAATGTTAGTGTTCGATTCGATTTGGTGGCGCCATCTGTTAGCGGATTTAAGAAAAAATGCTTGAAATAGAAGATGCTTTAATACAAGTACCGGCGACTCGGAAAGGGGAGGCAATATCCCTCCCCCCTTTTTTTATGGAAAAAATTAAATTTTTGTTTCATTTTAGCTGTCTAAAACTAAGAATTATACAAAAATCAATAGTGTTCGGGAAATGTGGTTAATTTTGTAACTAAATTTTTAAAAGTTGTTTTCTATCCTCTATACTCCTAGGAACTTTTAGATGTCTATAAATTTTTGAGCCCAAATCGCCTCCAATGCTTTAATAATTGTAATAATTAATTAAGAAATACATTAACATCGAAAAAATGGAAAGAAGCAAGAAAGTTAAAAAGAAAACACACTCGTATTTAATGTATTAAAAAGTATAAAATAATTTTATCAAAAAACTGAAATCGAAGCAGAATATGTAAATATGTGAGACGCTGAAAACTTTACGACAAAAAATTATATCACAATGAATCATAAGGATAGAGAATTCAAGAAAAAAATTTATTAAAAATTAAAATATAATGAATGTGATTAAACTTTCAGTTTATTTTAGAGTATTTCTTCCAGCGCCGCAACCTTTTTTACAATTTTTTTGGCTACCAGATTTTTGATAAAAAAATATTTTCTACTTTCTCGTATACGAAGTACACAAAGAGAAAGTATTGTAATCGTCCAAAAATTCGAACTCGAGATTTTGACGAATCTCCACGTTTTAGACCTCCCTCAGTCCGAAAAACACAATTTTGGAATTATGTCTGTCTGTGAACACGATAACTCGAAAACTATTAGAGCTACGGGGATGAAATTTGGTATGTGGTCTTGACACATAATTTGTAGGTTTCTATCAAATTTTGGACAAAATCCGTCAACGGGAAGTCTGTCTGTCTGTATGTCCGCGATCATGTGAACACTATAACTCAAAAACTTGAATAGCTAGATGGATAAAATTTGGTGCACAGTTTTTAATCATGAATGTAGGTCCGTATCAAATTTTGGGCAAAATCCGTCAAAGGGTTGACTGTCTGTCAGTCCAGTCATAATTTACTTTTGAAAAAATCAGTGATCTCCACGCGCATGCGTACTGGAAGCAATCTTCTTTGCACGCGAAAGCTATGGAGCGAATTACGTCAGTTTGTCCTTGAGCCGGTAAGAACGGAAAATCGGTACGCATCTCTTTGAATTTGATTCTTTGCCTAGATATTTTTCAATCACTAGAATGAAAAACCTTCTGATAGTCGTTGAATTCTGGGTAACAGTAGATTCGAATTTTTTTAGCCACGCGGAGGAAGGGGAAACGGAACCTTTTTGGGCAAGTATATGAGAAAGTTTAGGGGAGAACACTCCCGCTGGTTTAAGTTTAAAAATTTGCCCGGTACACATTTGCAATGCCAAAGGCATTGCGATCTCGATCTCTCGTTTTGAGATGCCGTAGGCATCGCATGCGCAGGAGACTTATAAAAAACTCACTGCGCATCCAAAACAGTGTTTGGCGACGGCAAATAAAATTGCGCCAAAGAAAATTGGCGAGAAAACAGTACGCAACCTAAACTCCAGGTTTACCTTAAATTTTATTTTCACATTAACGGAATTATCTTTTTCATTTGCGCATTATCTAGGTAATCGACATATAACCTAAGTATGAAATAAATACACGCACTTCAACAGTAACATAATCATTAATTAAAATAATAATAAATATTCTCTTTAATATTGGCTGATTCCTTTCAAAAATTAATAAATCAGTTTTTTTAATTAGGTTCAGCAAAATTGACTTCACACCAGAAATCCCTTTACATTCGAAACCGAAGCTTTTCATTACATATCGCGTGTGAAATTGATTAGAAAATTAAGATTCTGTCAAAAATGTTTTGTAAATTTTCAAATGTTGAATTTGTGCTGAACGTTAAATTTAAATTTTGTATACGAGATTTAAATTTTTTATAATAAAAACAACCCTCTTGATGGTGATCCGCAATTTAAATGTTTTGTTATTTCTGTTTGCCATTATGTGTTACTTAAAAAATTGTATGCATAGATTAATTAAGATCAATAAAAAATATCGATTTTGGAAATTGCGGAGTTGAAAGGGGGTGGTGGCTCCGAAACTAACTTTGCCTAAGGGCCGCTGCACGGCTTAATCCGGCCCTGGTGATGCTTTGTCGTATCAATTCAACTACATGTCCATAGAACACTTGAGATGTTAATGGATTACCAGCCATTTTTGTATTGAGCTATAATGTCTATGAATGACTTAGTTTTAGCTTATAAGTCTAAAAATGCAGAGGCGTTTTTTGCACGAGTGCAATACGTAACTGAACGAAGTACAATGA
>BGPR01012368.1:0-45260 GCA_013235015.1 Araneus ventricosus
GATCAAATTGTTATTTTCAATTTCATATGCAATAATTATGCGTGAATTTTTATATTTTAATAATTAAAAAATCTTATTTCTTTATAGAGAAAGGGAAGGTAAGCAAAATATAAATCAATTAATTTATTTCTGTCTAAAAATAAAATTTGCACGTGCGTCTTTTTGTTTGTGTTGCAGGAAATGATTATTTCATGGTGGAGGTACTGCTTTGCTGCAATGTTTTGAAAGATATAATGGCAATTAATGTGACTAGTGTGAAAAAATATTGCCTTCCTAAATAATGTTATGCAGAAATATTTAATAGATTCAAAACTGATGTGGATAATTTCTTTAAAAAAATGGAAAACGCATTCACAGTGGCAAGATACAGACAGTCTTCCAAAATTGCTCCACACAATTGTTGTTATCGTCAAAAATATGTCATCAGGACAGTTTTTGGCGTCTTTTTTAACTAGAAATCCGAAAATGAAAGGGTAACATCACTTAATAAGAAACACCGAATGCAGCATTCTGAATTTGCAGAAAAATTAGGACTTTTAAGCTATAGATGAGTGAGGTTTAATTTTTCTGACGAATATTAATTTTCACTCAGATGGTCCTGACCCATCTCACCGTCATTGCAATCATATCATTCAAGTGATTTTTGTCTCTGGTCGGTTATCCAGCGGTGGTACTGTAATACTTTGGGAAAGATTTGCTACGAAAAAAATTACTTTAATTCTTTTCATAAGATAGGTGGGTATGGTAGAGCTTTCTGGCACAAAGCCCAATGTCCAAAGTGTTTGTATTTTGCGCAACATGTCCAGTGTAGGGCATGTTGCCCAAAATACAAGGTTGAGTGAACGATAAAATCTAAAATTAACTTCAAGAAAAAGTTATTTTAAAAAATATAAATTATTTTCATAAATACGCGCGTCAACTCTGAAATGTATCAATATCATAAGTCCCATGCCTCTTTATTAATTTACGCTAAGCATTCATGCGCCTTTCCTTAAAAATGACACTTTCTTTTTACAGTTACTGTTTGACTTTAGAAGACGTTACCTTCGACTTAAATGACTAAAACTTTGAAATTTAAAAATTGAAACAATTTTTATAAAATGATTTTTTGCACTTTTTATAGCCATGTACTAGAAAAAATGGAGTGTGAGATAAATAAATAAATTTATACAAATAGGAATTTATTTTAAATTTTGAAACTAGAGTGAACTTTTTTCGTTTTCCTTAAGAAGTTCTGTCGACTCACGTCTTCTATACAAATGCATGGCAAAGAAAATTCCAACTTCCAAAAACCCGCTTGACAACTGCTACCACCTGTGAAGTGAATCAACATTCGATCGCATAACGGCTTCAAAGAAATGGATTCAAAGGAAGTTATTACTTCCTTATTGGTCGGTATATGATACCGTACCTATTACATATGGGCAGGGGATAGAGAAGTAATAATGGTTCTTATATGTCACAGAAACAAATAAATCGGAGGAAATTGGTAAACTAATGTAATGGCGTTGTGCGGGTCGTTAAAAGCCAGGAAATGGATGTTAAATATCTGACTCAATTATAGTTTTTTTTTCTCGTTTTGCTTTCAGTTTACAATGGATATGTAAGTGAAATTGCATCAACGGCCATACGGTATGCACTGCAAATTAATGCAGTCAATCTACATCTTTCCACTTGCTATGTGTGGTTCTGGAGTCTCTATTTTTTCCTTCTGTTCCTGATAAAAAAAAAGACGCTCGCTTTTTAACATTCTCCTAAAATGGTCTCGACGAAATCTTGAACTTATTTTTAACTGATGTAATTGAAAAATGGATCATTCTTGATTGATGAAGCTTTAAAAATGGCAAAATAAAGCTATTGAGATATATAATTCTGTGCTTTCATTGTCTTAAATTAGTTATCCTTCATACATATAAATAAATATTCAAAGAAATAATTTTTTTAAATTTTTAAATGAATAATTAAAATATCTTTTGCAACATTCTTGGACATACTGTAATTCAATTTTATAAACTGTAGGTGTTTTCTTTATGTTAATTCTCTTATTCCACGATTGATCAATAGCCTTAACAATTTGAGTATAACTGTACTTTCCATTTAAGTTTTCATACTAAAAGCACATGTAAGTTGAATCCATAAATGAAGTAATTATGTCGCATTCAGCTTCATTTTTTATTCACGTTATTCACTTTGAGAGTGGCCAAATGAAGATATAGTCTTTTTTTATTATTATGTATTTTATATTCTATACCAGTTGATTTTTGAAATGTAGATGGATCTTAAAATAAATATCACGCATCATTTTATTCCATATATTTTTAAATTGGTGTCAAAGATTTATTTTTCTTGGGTTGTAAAATTAAAGAGCGCCACCCTCAATGATATGCCAAAACTAAGTAAATGAAAAAGCTTCATTGAAGAAAAAATATCACTGGATTGTGTAAAAGTTGCATTGTCTTAAACGGACGAGATCTCAGATGTTTAGTTTTCTTATATCTCTTAATTAGATCTTAGAGATTTGCCAAAAATTATAGAATTTTACTTTGTATCAGGAAACAAAGTTTCAGTGCTACCATGTTTTCTTAAAAGTCCTGACAAATATTGCGAATAAAAATAAGCCGGAATGATTACTATATTTTATTCAACAAAAATCTCGCCTCTTCATAAATTATAATCCCCATATTTTTGTCTAAAAATTAAATTTTTATGTATCAGAAATGGCAATCATGTTTATTTGAGTGAAAATTTCTTCCTTTTTTAAAAAATATAATAGTATATTGGCTATCCTGTCGATATAAGATTGTTTGATTTTACTATACTGTATTAGAAATTTAAAAATGAAATTACAGTTATTTTTAATTAAATGGCGGAGGAGGAAATTTTTTTCACTGATATGTGATACATCGTTGGAGTAAAAAAGGTAGTATTAGTAAGAGTGTATACGAAACATCTGACAACAGATGTTGCTTAATTTATGAAAGTCTGAGACATGTTACTAAATCTTCATCAGATACCACTGAAAGATACAGATGGAGGAGGCAGAATCTGTGTGCAGGTTGGTATATCTTGAAGTGGAGCACTCTTATCCTTACTCATATCTTTTTCATATTTATCCTTACTCTTATCAGTCTAGAACTCATATCTTTCTACGGGGAAGAACGATAGCTCAAATCACTAAAGATGACATATGTGATGTATAAATGCCCTTTCGGAGGAAGAATAGAAGATAATAATTTAATGGCACAAGACAGAAAAGTTAGGACACTCTTATTTGCATCGTGGAAGATTTCACCAAATAATCCAGCTTCTTCCAAATTTCAAAACCGTCGAGCATGTATGGGAGACTCTAGTGACGTATCGCCCCGCTCAGTTCTTTTCTTCAGACCTTTACAATGCTAAGAGCAGCTTTCAAAGAGCGTTTATTCTCGCTTCCTACAAACGTGATTTATTGCATAACTGATAATATGATACATAGCTGTACCTGTTTTGTTTAGGTCAATGAATCACCTTCATGACGATACCTTTCCTGTAATGAATTGAAAAATCTAATTTTTCATGTTTTTTCTATAATTTTAATATATATTTTCATATGTTTGTCTCAGGTTTATTACCATTAGTATAGCGATTTTTGAGTCATGTCTGTTTTTTGTGACTTTTTTTCGTTTAAAGATGGTTGGTTCGTAGGGCTTGTTGGCGCAAGAGTCATGTTTAGCTTTTCTGTGCCAAACATATGGTAGATACACTATCTGATCAAAAATATCCGGAAAGTTCGGAACTTTTTTAGAATTTCTCCTGAAAGTCTAAAATGACTGCCCTTGAACTTCTACCATGTAAATAATAGACTCTATCGCACATTTTACAGTGAATATTCGATCCTGAGGGCAATTAGAGGGCCAAAAAAGGGATGAAGACAAAACAAATTTTGGCTCATCCCGTTTCAAAGAAAACTTATAAAGAGATGAAATTTTCATTAATGGTTATGTTTGATGTGCATAATATTTACATGCATTTTCGTAAACACACCGCAAATATTCGAGAAGATATGAAGGTTTTCTTTAAAAAATCCCAAATTTTCCCGCCTGTTTTTTGCTTAATATCCGACTGTGTTCGGAGACATTTTTTTCGAAAAATAACTTATATATATTTTTTAATGTTATTTTTCAACTACATATGCTTTAAAACTATGAAAATATTGTAAAATTAGGCTTTCAAAATAATATTTTTTTAAAAAAAACTGAAAAATTTGAAGAAAAATGACTAAAATATTTGCCTTACGCTAACAGCCATAGACAAAATCATATTCTAAATATACATAAATCCTTGTAGGAGTACATTTTTATGACAGTTATCTGTGTTATGCTCTAAAATGTTTCTTGTACTTCAAAATAGTTTTAAGATATAGCTGAACATAGTTACTAAACTGGTAATTTTTCATAAAAAATGCTTTTCGTTTATATTTAAGCACTTAAAAATAATACTTCGTTTTAAAATTGACCTTAGTTTTTAGAGGACAACATCAAGCATATTACAGAAAACAATCTCAGAAAATTTTATATCAATACTTAAATAACGTTTTGAGAAATCATTGTTAAGGTCGACAGTTTTCCTCAAAAATATCATTTCTCAGAAAACACATTTAAAGTTGTCATGCAACATAAAATAATGCTTACAGCTCGATAATAAAACAGCTGTAACTCCATTTGTAATTCACGTAGAGTAAAAAGTGAGACAGTTTTAGCAAGCTGATTAAACAGGCTACAGAATTAAATCATAAAATCTTTTTTGATAATTTCATCATAAACGACGATTTGAAACCAGTCGGATACCTTAAAACATACAGCGTTTCCCATTAAACTCTACAAAACTGACTGAAAAATGACAATATGTTAGAAAAGCATAGTGTAAAAATCTGGAATAAAAATCTTGAATATTATAGAAAATATAAGTGGTTATAGTAAATAATTTTTTACTGCTCATAAGCAAGACACAGCGAAAATGTTCTTTCATAACTTCAATGCCAGATATATAGGCAACTTATGTAAAAGTGCCAATCAAATATCATTAAAATTTAGAAAGTTATTAGCATTGCAGTGAGCAGAATTTTTGATTCTCTCTAAGAGAAACAAAACGATGAGGGTTTTTCCCCGAATGGATATTTTTAAACTTAAATTTTGGAATAATTTTATAGAATTTAACAAATATTGAACATGCTGAATACAAAGGCACACTTATAAATAAAATTCATATTATACATTCCAGTTCGACGATTACTATTCGAAGATTCATGTTTTAAAAAATATCCATTTGTGGAAAACCCCTCATCGTTTTGTTTTCCTTATAGGGAAGAAAAAATTATACTCACTGCAATGCTGATACCTTTCTAAATCTTAATGATCTTTGACTGGAAATTTTACAAAAGTTGCCCTACATATCTAGCGTTTAAGTTATGAAAGAAAAATTGCGCTATGTCTCGCGCATGTGCATGAAAAAGTATTTAATACAACTACTCAAATTTCCTCTAATATTCAAGGCGTTTATTCTAAATTTTTACACAATGCTTTTCTAACATATTGAAATTTTTTCTATAAGTTTTGTACAATTTAATGGAAAACTCTGCATACTATAAACAAAAAACATGCTGACAAATTTGGGATTTTTTTATGAAAACCTTTATATCTTCCCGAATATTTATGCTGTTTTTACGAAAATGCATTTAAATATGTGCATCAAACATAGCCATTCATAAAAGTTTTATTTCGTTATATGTTTCTTTAAAACGGGATAAGTCGAATTTTTTTTGGCTTCATCCCTTTTTGGCTTCCCCTTAATTGTCCTCAGAACCGAATATTCACTGTAAAATGTGAGTTAGAGTCTATTCTTTGCATGTTCGAAGTTCAAGGCCTATCAGTTTAGACTTTCAGGAGAAATTCTGGAAAATGTGAAAATCCGAAATGGAAACGGGTATATTTCCATCTAAACAAGAATATTATTTTGAAATTTGTCTTTTATTACAATTTTATCTCAATTACGAACTAAATTACCAGTGGAATTTTTTTAAATGTTGCAAAGCTGTTTGAATCTAATCTATTATTTAAAATAGAAAATGCATGAGTCTGTTTGTATTTTTTGACACAAGAACCGCTCCAAAGTTGTGAGGAGTACATGCATGAAATTTGTACATATCATTCTGAGCTCCATTTGAAGGTTAAATTTGCTGTTTGTTACTTTCAAAAGTAATAATTTCTATAGTCTGGCAACCACTTCTTTCCGACCGGATCGAAATTCTTTCTGCATAGGAATCCAACAATTAATTCGATTAAGTAAGGAAAATGTTCATATTATATACTTTAATAAAAATAATGAACTAAAAATACTCACTAAAATAATTGCATTTCCATTATTTTCTACCGTATTTCCTCTCGGGCAGTACAAGTTGTGGCGGAGGGCAATGAAGCAAATTATTCTACCATTTGTAACATTTTCTTATAATAATGCTAAACAGGAGACGACAGGCTTTACGCGTTTTTATTTATTTCATGGACGTGAAACTGAGAAAAAGCTGGACAAAATGTTGCCATTATGTCCTGATGATATAGATGGCGATTAGATTTCCAAGTTGATTTCCAGAGCTAGACAGATAGCTAGCCTGAGAACTCTGGAAGCTCAAGATAAGGGCCATCGGCGTTATGACTCTAAACAAGTGTTTGGCGAACCAAGATGTCCTGCTGTAGGACCGTCGTGAAAGTGTTTAAGTATGTCTGCTCGTAGATGTTTCGGAATGTCTGGCAACCACTTCTTCCCGGTCGGATCGAAATTCTTTCTGCATAGGAATCCGTCAATTTATTCGAATTCTTTCTTATCTCTGAATGGGCAGCTTTATTTTAGCAAGGTCTGGTTCTTTCTCCTACTCGAAAGCAATGTTCATATTCGTAGTGACAATTAGAAATTTGTCTCAGTCCCTTTTCCATTCTGATGTCTCAGTTTCCTCTTCCATTCGATTTCTGGAGAGTTTGTCGGCATCTTTAGGCTTCCTACCGGTTTTGTACTTTATTGTCAAATCATACTCGGTAGCCCTTTGCATCTTCGTGACAAATTTGGTGGAGGCGCCGTGTTTAAATTCTTCAACTGTGGATCATAGTGGCGGCCTTCTCAGAAGCCTTCGTTTGTCACTAATATGAAAAGGATTAGAGAATATTCGAGAAACATCCAATTAGAATTTTAAAATAATATCTAGAATTCTCCAGAATCTCAATTAACAAAAAAAATATTTTGAAATAAAATACCATTCCTTGCATTAGATTACCGCGGCTGGGACTCGAACAACTAGATTTGCAGTCCAACTCTCTTCCAACTAAGCCATGACGACCTCTGGCTGTACTGCATTCTGCGGCAATATTTGTATTTCTGGCGGGGCGCAGAAACACCCGAAAAGGAGAAAAGCACTTCGAATGATAACAATGAAAACCAAGATTTCCAGGAACTTTTGCAGAAAAGAGGTGTTAAATCTAGAATAGATTTGTTTAAGCGAATGTTTAAAATTGATGCAACCCTGCTGCATACTGTCTCACGATTCTTTGTAATCGGGTTCAAATTTCAGTACTCTAGTGCGCCACAGAACTCATGCAGATTTTGATGACGTTCGATGTGTTCTGTGATTGGTGTCTTCCTTCTGACTGTATTATTTACCACTTGCAGTATTGTATATATTGGTGTATATGTGTGCTGCTCTTGTATATTCTGTATCTATATTCTGTTTCTGTTCTGACGGACTGTCTGTCCGGATGCCCTGCGAGGCGAGATGTCTCGAGTTGAGATTGATGATCGACTTTATAATAAAAATGCCTTTTTGTGCATTCTTGGTCTGCCTTTGTGCTCTTCCCTGCTCAAACGCTATAGATTCTGCTTTTCATAATTTTATGCCCGACTTCTTCGGCAGGAAATATATCAAAAATAACGTAAGTGTCAGTTACATGTATTGATTCATTAGATATTAATCAGATTTTAAATTATTATTTTTAAGTCCAAAAAATATTTAATTTAGGAATAACCAAAGGGAATCGAAACATGTTTAACTCAAAGCGTGAAAAGTAATCGCTAGACAATCGAATTGAAATGGATAATTCACAAAAACTCGAATTGGTTCGTACTCAAAGAACTGAATGACGAACCAACGAAACTTCTCGACGAAAGGATTGTCTTAAGATTTTGTATTGCATCTCTAATATAAATATTAATTTTTCTCTAATAATAATTATAATTAATGCTTGGTGTTTTAAACAACGATTATATTTTTAAAGAATTTCAGCAAAATACTAAATTATTTACTAAAATGGCAATAGAAGAGAAGACAAAATTTTATGAAAATTTTCAAAAGATTTTAAAGAAGCATTATTAAATATTTCAGCTATATATTGAATCATATCTTTGTTTTCATTGAAAGTATGAAAAAATAAGGCATGAAATCATTGTAATGAAGATATATTTCTATCCACTTCATCAAAAAACGGAAGCATATGCCCTGTAAAAACTTCTTAATATTGTTAATAAAATATTTTCAATACTTGCATCGAGTCTTTGAATTACATTCTTTGCAATGCTCATCATTTTATCATAACACTAAGACATTTTAAAATTTAAATACATTTAGGATTATCATTTAATGTATTTCAAAATAGCAGAAAAATATTTCGCAAAGATAAGCATATTTTAATGTTAGAAGTGGATTTTCTACAAAAATAATGTCTTATACAAATAAATTTTCAAAAATATATACAGAGAAACATAAGCATTCTAAACCATAAAAGTATGCAAACATTTTTAATGATCCACTTACATTAAAATATTTTGCTAGGAATTCTTATTATGTGCTCTCTTCTCGGAAAAGTTAAATCTCTTTTTGAATGTCTTTATTGATATAGTTTAAATATTATCTGTCTCATTTGTATAAAGCAGTTGAGACTATTTTCTAACTGGAAATGTGTAAAGAAAAATCTTCATTTCTTTTATTTATTTTAATAATCTGAAAGGCAATCTATTTCAGTTATATAAAATGAATGTAATCCAGTTCGTGAGAAAGAAATGCTATTCTAAGTAAGAGATTTTTTTGAATTTTTTTGCTATAAAAATCGAACTGTTTACTTTTTTATAATTCTTCTTGCTGCATTATCTTCTCATAATGATATTCAGAGGATTTATTCCTCTTTGAGAAAAAATTTAAATTCTGCTCCTTAATTCTTTTTGAATTAATTTGTATCTTATATTCGCATTTAAAATGTATAACTTTCTTCAATTCATACTAGTGAAAAGGGCATAAAATGTTTCCATCATTTCGCATAAAACAGGAAATTCTCTTTTTTATGATTTTGTGTGGGAAACACTGATGAAAAGGAAACGTGCAAGGTATTAAAAATGTTATTACAATTTCTGTTTTACTACCATGAGGATTTTATTTTACATTTCTTATATGCATAGATGTTTTTAAAATTTTGACTCAGGGCTTTCTTAGTTTAATTTGCCCATCTTTATTTGCCAATTTATAAATATTAGAATGAATTATAATTTAAAAATGTAAATTTTTAGTTCGAAATGGTTATTAAATGATAAAATGGAATTTCGTTGTCATTATAGAAATCATTATTACTCATTTTGGAATCATTACAGAAATGATTATTACTCATTTTCGAATCATTATAGAAAAGTCTATAACTCATTAGCTAGTGGATATTGTTTGAAATATTTCTGCAAAACTATTAACTGCCACTGTGACCACTCACTCTTAGATTGAGTGTGGAAATGCATTGAATTAAGAAGATTACAAACTTTTATTTACTGAATTTCTCAAGAATTAATCCTAGACGATATTCCCTAGTTAAGAGAAATCGTCATATGTTAATCGATGAAGATGTCGATTTTTCAATTTTGAGTTTAAAATTATTTCTGAACTTTTGAATTTTTTGAATATTTCAAAATGATAAGACAAAAATTTG
The DNA here is from genome assembly GCA_013235015.1 of Araneus ventricosus. Taxonomy (NCBI): domain Eukaryota; kingdom Metazoa; phylum Arthropoda; class Arachnida; order Araneae; family Araneidae; genus Araneus; species Araneus ventricosus. The sequence goes on from BGPR01012368.1 coordinate 9,987, forward strand.
CGAGATATAAAAATATTTTGACTGACACGTTATCAGAGCCACACACACTTCCACTACTTTCTTTATGTATAAACTGGTAAGCCACCTAATGTTTTTGATATGAAATGAAACAAAACACATTTATAAAAACTTTATTGTTTACTCAATGTTTGTTTATGATTTTCTTGTTTAGGTAACCATTCTCTGTTAATTTTTGTCTGTATATTTTTGATTATTTTTGATCATGAAACAAACTTTTTCAAAGTTTCAGCATAGTTTAAGTCTATCTATAATTTCGATAGATAAGGGAATGCCACGAGATAACAGGAATTTATCTTACTTTATTACATGGCATGAGCTGGAAGGCGCATAAATTGGATGCTCCAATAAAAAGGGTTTAAAAATTTGTTATTGTTTGTATTTGATATGAAAAATATCTTAGAAATATGTGCTTCTGTCCAGTTTGCATTCAACTACTCTAAGATAAAGCAGATTTTGTAGAAACTGCAGAAAAATAGTTTTGGGATTTTAGACCGATTAAAATTAGTAAAAATTGCAACTGCAATGTTGAAAGCGGGATCTATTTCGTGAATAATGTTTCAATTTCACTACTATTAGAGTTAATACGTATAAAACTGGGTGATTGCTAATGTGAACTCCAGAGAAACTTTATAAATAATTAATGCTTAATTCTATCGATACGGAAATGTGACAAATTTTCCTTCAACCAAAATACTGCGGTTGTCCAAATACCACTGCAAAATCCCCCCTCCCCTTTCGTTGAGTGTGATTGATTTCACACCCGCTGTGCGCCCTTTCTTCGTTAAAGTGGCTCGCCCAGATAGGTTTGGGGAAAAAAGGGGGAGGTCTTAGAATTCGGACAGTGCCATCTGTGATTGTGATTTTTGAAGGGGGACGTGAATTTCCCTTATCTTTGAAAGAGGAGCTGGGGAGTTCCCGTATTTTGAGGGGCCTCTATTCCAATGGTCTCAGGAATCAGAGGGTTAATCTGATAAATATAGAAATAATTTTTTTACCCAGAAAGAATAGAAATGAATATGGGTTCCGTCGTCAATATACAAGAACTTTCTGGTAGAATAGTTTATAATTTAAGGGACAAGAAGATTCTGAAGTGGATGCAGTTTGTGGAACGACGTACTACATCGAATAAGACAGTGAATGGAGTGACTGCTTGCAGTTCTATGTGTCAGCCTTCACTCTGAAGCACATCTCTCAGACGATAAAACGTATTCTTTGTACAATTAAGTCCGTTTCTCAAGGTATAAATAACAGAAGCAATATAAACATTCAACAAATACGTGGAAGCAACGCCTCGGGGCAGTGTTCGTAGTCAATCAAATCACAAGCGTCGAATTATCCTACTTATTGTTTTACAAGACGTTTTTCGGGCATCAAAAGAAATCTGTCGTAGATGGTAAGTATATATACCACAGATCTATATAGTGCTATCAATAAAATGTTCATAAAAATATTGAACATTAAGTTTACTTTCACTTCTTTTCCTTCCATTGTAGAAAATTTATTACTAGTACACCTCGGAATAAAATGGAGTTTTACCTTAAAGTTTTCTCTTTAATACTGCCTTTTATGAAATAACCCAACACTTCTTTACTTGTTTGTGACTAACATCAACTTAAATATTAATTCTACTTTGCCTTAGTTAATCTGAACTATCAGACCAGGTTATAGCCCATTGCAATTAGGTAAAATAGGGGAAAAAATTTATATAGTTTTGAAACTTTGGTCAAATACTTCTTTGACCTCAAGGGTATCAGAACCGAAAAGTTTCCACCTCTCCGGGGGGAGCTTCCACTCCTAGGGGGGGAAAACTGAAGTTAAGTGGAGTGTTTGGTCAGTTTTTCCCAGATTTCTTCATCCCTACACATTCAATGTTAGAAATGGTGTTGATGAAAGTCGTAGAGCATACAATTCTGCGTCGAATGAGTACCAACACTATATATTTTGTTGCAGTAGTACGATTACAAACTCTTATCAAAGTTGCAATGATTTTTCAATTTTCAAAAAAAAATAATCATTATTCTTACAAAAGACGACGCATACAATTAAATATTCTATGTAAATAAAGTTTGTATGTATAAGTATTCACTTTTGTAAGCACATGCATATGTCAGAGAACCAATACCAGAGCGCTAGTGCGGTGTAGAAGTTCGGAGAGAGAGTACAAATAGTCCATTGCAATGAGTCCGAAAAACGACAATTAGGAAAAAAATTTCATAAAGTTTTGAAACTTTGGTCAAATACTCTTCTGACATGAAGGAAACGGAAACCGTAAAGTTTCCATCCCTGAGGGGGGAACTTCCCACCCGCAACCCCCCTCGAACTTGCAATACCATCAAAGCACAAAATGATCGTACCCAAGCAGTGCAACTGCTCATCTTATTCAGGCTACTTTCCTCTTTCTTCGTGTTGCTGTACAATGCGATGATTAACCTCTCTCCTGCTCTTTCAATCTCAGTGTAAGTTGATTTAGTGTTATTAAAGATCTCAGGGATATCTGGTAAAGATCTCAGGAATTTACTGAGATTGAACAATCGCACTGCTTGTAGTTTTCACTTTCCATAGAACCCTGAAGTTGTGTTACAACCACTAATCGCATGAACGAAGAGAATGGATTTTTTTTGTGTGTGTGCATTCGATCACAAGATTAGAATTCTGCAGATCTTCAGAGCTATAGAACATATCTTTGACTTACCCTTACCCTCTTTCAACATGAGAATATCTATATAGTCTGGAGTAAGAGCAGTAAGTAAAGCAAGAATATCAACATCTTGGCCAATTACATAAACTTGTTTCTTAATCTTCTCATATGTCTCTACACTGGTCTTCACAAATTCCATCAGCATCATCTGTTGCTACAAACGTGCATATGCATACGTTCGCCTAGTGGCTAGCAAGTTTGCGAATTGAAACGCTCCTTATTTGCAAGATTGATTAGAAATTTTCTCTTAGGGTCAAGGAGAACTGTGCTTTCATTAAAAATTATTTCTCTTGAGGTACTCTTCATCCTTCGCCTTTGACGTTCAATAACCTTTGTGTTAACACTGCTTTCGGTATATCCGTCACAAACAACTGTTATTTCATCGCCGTAATGCCTCTTGATATAAGACGTATATGTGGTGTAAACATCACCGAAAGTCTCTTGCTTTGGTCATACTACCCGATGAATAAGAGAGCCTCCATCAAGAACGAAGTAAAGGTTGTCAGTGTTACCAACTGGTTGCTCTGGAACTGTATCAAAGATATTATAAAACATGGCCAGCAAGAGGCTACATATAATTAGAATATTTATGAAAATAATTTATTGCAGTTAAAAAATAAGCAGTTTTAATTATTGTTTTATAAGCTGAGTACGATCATTTTGTGCTTTGATGGTATTGCAAGTTCCAGGGGGGTTGGGGGGGAGTTCCAACCTCAGGGATGGAAACTTTACGGTTTCCGTTTCCTTGATGTCAGAAGAGTATTTGACCAAAGTTTCAAAACTTTATGAAATTTTCTCTTAATTGTTGTTTTTCGGTCTCATTGCAATGGACTATTTGTACTCTCCTAACTTCCACACCACACTAGCGCTCTGGTATTGGTTCTCTGACATATGCATGTGCTTACAAAAGTGAATACTTATACATACAAACTTTATTTAGATAGAATATTTGATTGTATGCGTCGTCTTTTGTAAGAATAATGATTATTTTTTTTTGAAAATTGAAAAATTATTGCAACTTTGATAAGAGTTTGTAATCGTACTACTGCAACAAAATATATAGTGTTGGTACTCATTCGACGCAGAATTGTATGCTCTACGAGTTTTATTTATACCATTTCTAACATTGAATGCGTAGGGTTGAATAAATATAGAAACAACTGACCTCACACTCCACTTCGCTTCGCTTCAGTTTCTTCAGTTTTCCCCCCTAGGGGCGGAAGCTCCCCCCGGAGAGGTGGAAACTTTTCGGTTCCGATATACTTGGGGTCAAAGAAGTATTTGACCAAAGTTTGAAAACTATATAAATTTTCCCCCCTATTTGCCATTTTTCGATCTAATTGCAATGGACTATTACCGATTCTGTGTTAAGTCAGCGGGCAGAAGCTTCGTCTTCACCCAACAGAGCTGTAAAAGGGAAAAGTATTGCTAAGTGATGTTCACTTCAAGCCAACAAAGCTGCTAAGTAAAGCCAAACATTGCTAAACGTTTGTATCAAGATGATATAAATAAAAGAGAAAAAATTCTTAAGATTAAAGGTAGATACTAGTTTGATAACTATTTTGAAAACGCGAAAGACCGAATTATGGAAGACGATCATTTAAATCCGAATCTTCGGTTCGACAACGTATAATCTATAATTTCAACCGAACGCCTGTCTCCATTTTGCCGATATCAGGCTGTAAAGTTAATGTAACCTCAAGTGAACTGAACAGTATTACACAACTTTAATTCCATCAATGCCAGTTGGCGATCTCGGAAGGCTTCAACATTATTTATGTGGTAAATTATTCAAATACCATGCTGTTGATGCTTTCTTAAAAGTTTAACAATATCATTTTGCACTTTTTAAAAACTTGTTACTGTTTGCTTAGCAAACGTTTTGCTAGTCTAGTGATACAAATGTAATCTTATGTGTGCTCTTTAATCCCGAGGCGACTTCTTTCTTCTAGCTCCTTTAAAACCGGGAGTTTTGGGAGGAAACGACGTGAATTGGACTCTCCCAACCTGGGTGGTCACATTTCCCATCAAACCACCCCTGCTATAACCTTCCTTTAAGGCGCACGGAAATAGGTTGTGGTTGGTAAGAATAATTGGAACCCCCATCCCCTACGTCGCTTATCTCCAAAGCCATCTCAGAGCCTCACCTCCCCTCAAAAGTCGCCTGAGACCGGCCTTTGCCGCTGTTAAGGGAAAATTTTTAGACCGTCCGGGACCACCTCACTCGGTATGAGAGGGTTAAAGTTAAGATGCTTTCCTTTAGTTCCAAAATGTTTTTGGATTATTGACAAATTTAAAATTGTTATCATTGACAAAATTAAAATGTTTATCAATGACAAATTTAAATGACAAGATTTATTGTCATACAAATTTACTTTATATGACAAGACATATAAAGTAAATAAGTTTGATTTACTCTTAAAATCTTTAAGAGTTTCCTAACTTCTAAATACATTTGTTTTATCATACATTTTCTCTCAGGCATTTTAAACATCATTCATTTCAGGAAAATGGATTCGAAATAAAATATTTTGTTACATTAAATTATTATTTGAATTATGGTGTTTTCTTCAAAAATAATTCATTTCCGAAAAAAGCATTCGAAATAAAATATTTTACTACATTAAACTATTTTTCTGAATTATAGTGTATTCTTCAACAATAATGTATTATGTTATGCTACAATTTTTCTTTAAATTTACAATCCGTTCCATTTTTGAGTAATTTATTCTTTTTATCAATGTGGTTTATTTGGTAACAAAGATTATTCTTCAATATTTTTAACATTATGCGCATGCTCGTTTATTTGTAACAAACAAATGTTTGCATGTTTTAAAACGGCCTTTGCTTCCAATATTACGTGATGAACTTCTACGCGTTTTGGGTAGCAATAAAAATTAGAAGTTTGGCTGCAAAAGACGATATATTAGCATTTTCATTTTTTAGATGAATTTTTATGATTTTTTCTTTATATTCTTCGATTTTGTTTCTGGTATACTTACGTTTGAAATGAGTTCCAAAGACATCTTTCTTTACATTTTATTTTAAGACATCTTTCATGTTTCTTGTATCAACACAAAGTCATGCTTCTCCTATATAACATTATTTTCTTGCTCGAAATTTAATAACTTTTTAGACTCGTCTAATATTGGATATTTTCTCTTAATGACGATGACGACGTTCCTTTAATTTTCAACATTCTTACACTGCAATTCTTTGTTCGTAAAACATTCATTGTGAAAAAAAATAATTTCTTACTTAGAAGAGCATGCAAAATACCCAATTTTTTTGTGAAATTAGTGAACTGACCTGTAGCCTTAAATTTATAGTTTTAGCATCATTTGAATAATTCAAGTTTTCTAAATGTGTAGATAATGTTAAAAAAATAAACATGAAATCTTCATAAAAAGTATCTTATTTCACATCAATAACAATAATAAATAGATACACTTAAAATCATTATTTGACAAATAATTGATGAATTTCGATTGATTCACTAGCAAGTACATTGAAAATCATATATGAAGTTAGTATTTTCAACAGAAATTCCCCAGCAATTAATATTTCACTAGTAAGTACAATGAAAACGATTTTAAAAGTTTGCATTTTCAACAGAAATTCACCATTAGCTGAAAATAAACTTCACACAATAATGTCGGATAGCTATGAAATAATCTGCTACAGGTGCGTGGTAAATTTGGACATTTCTTTATCAAGAAAATAGCAACGACACCAGGAAATAGCAACAACTGCTTTCATTTAATTCACAGAATTGTGTAATACATGTAGTGTAATAAAATGCATTTGCATAATGGTGTTTGAAAGGAAAATCTTTCTAATTTACCAATAGCGTTAAAATATATTTTTGTCACATTTTGGACTATTTAACCTGGCTGAATGCTACAAATTTTATGTTTCTTTCAAATAAAGTTGTCATTGATAATAAATAGAAAATGTAAGATTAAATTTTATGCTAAATAACTTTTTCTGTTGTTTTGAGATATTAAAATTATAGAAACCTGAATTTGGAAATTTTAATTTAGTTTCAAGAAATCTATCGATAAATATCCATGACTGATGCTCATATCTAGACAATATGATAATTATCCTTGATCATGATGAAAAAAGAAAGAATTCGTACAAATGAGGAGACGATCCTGAACAATTTACTAAAACTATTTTCAGCAAATATTTTCATTATCATATTTAATAAGATTTTTTAAGTAATCATACATAGAAAATACAGGGAGGAATTAGCTAGAGAGATTTAATAAAGGTAACATTCCTTTTGATTATGTGATGGGTTAAGTCAGAAGATGGAATTGGTGAAATAGTTATAAACGAAAATGTATTATGTATTCACTTCCAAACACACACATTACTGACAGAAAACGAATCACCTCAATGCAATCTTTAGTGATTAATGAAGTTATTCAATCCATCTTCAATCGTATCGAAGACATCTGTAGAGGAAATATATATGCATCAATTAAAATCGTTGTTGAAGCTTCTGAATAAACACTCACACAAGAACACGTTATGAAAAATCATTCCTCGATATTGAATTAATCTGAAAGAAGGAATGCAATTACATTTTTGCCTAGATTCTAAATTAATTATTCACAATATCTTGTCAAGGTTTTGTCCCTTTGAATCAAAAGGTATGATCTTCGCTTCCTTGCGATTTTTACAAAATTCGCGAATCTTTATGAAGTAAGGAAAGATTCGTATAAAACTACTAAGGAGATTGCCCCAAGGACTTTAAGGACAACTCTGGATATCCACCAGATCATACTATATTGGAACACCATGAGACAACTCATCAGTTTAAGAGTTCTTTACTGATCATTTTATGTTTAACTTGAATCCTCTTACCCAAATGACCCGTATTGCTTCATCTCTCTCCAGTCTAAAGAACAATCATTATACTCGTAAAAACAGAAATCAAATATAATGGGGGAAAATTTTAAGTCCATAGATCAACATGAAAACAAAGCACATTTTGTTTCTGGCGTTTTAAAAAGGAGTCTTCAGACACCTCAAAATTTTTCCTCATTCTGTGTATTAGCGTCATGAGAAAGCGTATAGAAAATGATAGTATTATACAATAAGAAAACATCTGCTTTGAAAAGTAACAGGGTTTTCCAACTGGGACTTTGACATTTCCTTCTGAAGCAGGGGTAAGAGTATGGTTGACATATCCTACACCATGTAACTAAACATATCTGAGTGTTGAGTGCCAAAAGCATAACTTGATTTACACAAAAGTTATCTCGAAAGAGGAAATATGCAAATAGGTTGCAGACCAAGAGTTTTCATGCAACAGATCGTTTGAAGGAGAGGAAGGGGTGGGGGTCCGCTTGCAAATGTTTATAGGTAAATCATGGGGAAAATTGCAGCATAATGGATTTGATATACCTGTTAATGATAATGAGATAAATTATATTAGGAAAAGGCGAGAAATGTATTCCTATTTAAAAAAATAGTTATCAAAGAAATATATTAGACAAATCGAAAAAAGTATAAAAGTATTTCGATTACTAGGCGCTCATAGTACCTAAATTATTTCAGAAGCTGTTTAAAATTCCCTTCTCAAATTCTAAAAATTATTGAGAGTCAGAAAATGGGATCTTTCTATGAATTGTAGAAATCTAGCTTGCATTGATCTCAATTCGATTATATTCGGTTTTTCCTATTAATATTCATTTACATTTGAAAACCATATTTAAAAATGAAAAATGTTGTAGGAAAATGGGCTCAGTATCCAATATTATAATACCAGATATTATTTTATTAATAATAGATAGTATATAGTATCTTAATACCAGATCCATCCATTGAATTAATCTATCATTGACAATTTGGGTTAAATATCAATTTAGAAAACTGAATAGTTATTCTGTGCTATATGTGAGATTTTCGGCTATTTAAAATATATTTAAGAGACAAGCGCAAACAATTAGACTCGTAAGACGTAAAGGAAATGTTCGGCAGTATTGGATCTTAGGAATATGGAAATGATGGAAATGCAGCCCACAAGAAGTTGAAGGTGAGAGCAAACTTTAGTTTTGCAAATGCTTTTCCCACTGGATTGGAATCTAATGCATTTTTATTTTGAAAGCGTCCACATCAAGAGATTAAAATTCATTTTGTTGTAACTACATTGATATTGAATTTTGTCACAATACAAAACGCAGAATCATACTAGGAATATTAGCATAAAAGTACTACGCAACAACTCAGATAATTCAAGGGGCGTTGGAAACCTAAGTCCGAAAATGTTGAATTGGGCGCTTCGATGTACCTTTTCACAAAATCTATTATGGATTCATGTTTGAAATTTTTTATACAAGTAAAGCACATTTTTCTCATTATACTAAAATGATTTTTTTAAATTCAAAAATTTATTTTTTACAAATTTTTTTGAGTCAAAACAAAAAAAATATTAATTATATTATAAAAATATTAAAAAATATATATATATTCGATGCCCCTTTTATTAAAATCTGTCATAGATAAATGTTTAAAATTTTTTATAGTATTTTAATTTATTATAAATTTACAGGATATTAAATTAGACGTAGTGAAATTTTACCCTATTTTGACGCAAAAAAATTGTAAAAAATGAAGTTTTGAGTTTTTTTTAAAATCATTTCTGTATAATGAGAAAAATGTACTTTACTTGTATAAAAAGTTTCAAACAGGTATCTATAACATATTTTGAGGAAAGGTGCATCGAAAAGGCTAATTTCACATTTTTTTGACATAAAAATTTTATAAAAGATAAAATTTAAAAAAAAAATAATCATTTCAGTATTTTTAGAAAGATATGATTTATTTGTATAAAAAATTGCAAACATGAATCTATAACAGATTTTGAGAAAAGATATATCGAAGTAACAGGATTTGTTTTAACGGCATAGGGTTCTAACTCCCCTTAAGATTACAAGGAAAAGGGTAATTTTTCTTTCAAAATAGTGTTGTATTTATAGTGCAGAGTAGTAGGACAAAATATTTATTATATTTTGAAATAATAAAAATTTAAAAATATAAATTATACTCTTCAATGTTAATCAGAGAATGAAAAGGAAATTTTAAGTTTTCATTTCAGATTGAGACACGCATAGGCATGTCAGCGAGATGAACTTCGGTTGCACTCTAAGAGAAATTAAATGATGATGGTTCTTACAAAAAGTGATATTTTTAAACTAAAAATCTTTGTAAAGTAATATTGAATTTTATGAAAGTTGAATATCCTGAATACCCATGAATACTTACTTATAAACAAAATGCATTATTTAAATGGCATTTCGACTATAATTACTCAAAGATTTAAGTTTAAAAAATATCAGACTTTTCAAGAACCCTAATTGTTTAGCTTCTCTTAAAGTGAAATTGAAATGCCTCTTGCTGAAATGTCGACATCTGTCTGAATCTTAAACGTATTTAACTAGAAGTTTTATAAGTTGATCTATATATCTGGCCTTGGAGTTATAAAAGAAAATATCGCTACGTTCGCACATGCCCAGTAAACATTATTTACAACAAATACCCTTATTTCCTTTAATGTATGAAGTATTTACTTCAAATTTCAATACAATACTTCTCTAACATATTGTCAAGTATTATTAAGTTTCGTATAATTTAGTTGAAAACTCTGCATGCTATACGCAAAAAACACGCGGGGAAATTTAGTCCTTCTAAAGATATCTTTGTATCTTCCCGACTATTTACGCTTTTTTTACGGAAATGCCTGTAAATATTGCGCACTTCAAACAGAACTATCGACGAAAGTTCCAAATCATCATCAGCTTTATGTGAAAAAGGGTGAGTCCTAAATCATTTGATTTTTCACCATTTTCTGATCGGCCTCTTATATACTCTCGTGACCAAATCTTCACTGTAAAATGTGAAATCTCCTTCACATGGTCGAAGTTCAAAGAAAATCCATCCAGCCTTTAGGAAGATATTCGAAAATACATGCAAATCTTAATTGTTGACAGTTTTATGTCCCCCACCTGTAATCGTACTCAGTAATGCAAAATACTTTTTTAAAGAAATTTTGATAAAGGTCGAATATTTACCGAAGAAACTTCAGTCCATCTGTCGTGAGTTGCATTGACATGACCATGCATCTGTGAAAATCTAAACAAAATTTTGCATCTTGAATACTAGATGTTTCTAATAATATTTAATATCGAAATAATAATTAATTAATATGTTTTTAAAAATTTTCTATGCTATAAACTCTTAAAACGAAATTTAGATTGCACATATGCAAAAATAACGGGCCATAAATTAAATTATTTTCGATTTAAGTGGATCATATTAGTGTAAATAATGTATTTGCGTAAAACGGATGTTGACTTTCACGAATTGAAATTGCAAATGTAAAATGAAGACATCGTAAGTTTTATTATCATTAAGCTATGAAGTTGATTATTATTAAAAAATACTACTTTGTTTGACACTTTAAATATGAGGCATTCATTAATGAAATATTTTATTTTCTGTGAGGAAAATCAAAGAAGCTTTACAATGGTCAATATATTGTTGTTATAAGTTTTATTTAATTAATCCTCTATACAAATTGTCAAAGAAAATTCTTTTAATAAGTCAGGAAAACATATTTCATTTTGTTTATTATAAAATTTATTTTAATTTCCTATCATTAGATTCACAAGAGACAAATGTCATTGTTTTATTATATTACAGAGCTAATATCTACCAATTTTGATTAATTAAACATTGAAAAATCACGTCTTTCACGTCAATTGCGTTTGGTGAACCAGAACGCTTATTGAACCTGAGTTCACTTTACAGTATATTCTTTGAATTCACTTTACAGTATATTCTTTAAGTTTTATAAGTTTTTTATTAATGTTCTGAGGCTAAATTATACAAGTATCAAACACATTTCATGCATTCGACAATTTTCATTTATATCGACGATATATACAATATTTTTAGCGATTTTTCCGAATAAAAAAATGCCATGAATTAGACAAACAAATTTTAGCATTTGAAAGAAAAAATATAGATTTATAATTTATAACTTTTTTGCTTTAAAAAAGTTTTGTATATCGGTATGAAAATTGCAATCTCATTTTCGAGTAATTTGTTCTCGATATCTTATTTTAAATGTTTGCCGACACCTGTGACAGTTAAATTTTAAAACAGTAAAGAAAATATATGATATCCTCCACGATCTCCCTTCCAAGCGATACTTTATTCTACATTATCTAGTTAGAATTTATTGATGGTTTTCTTTCGTCATTATTTATAATGTTTTCGCTAAAAGATTTGTAAAACAAAACCTGATTGCACTTACTTGGCTGGGCAGCAGCATAGGCTGAAAAAAATTCAATAGCAATTTAGGAAAGCACGTAAATTTTGAAAAAAAAAATATTATTTACAGTGCACAAAATTTTATCGAATTGAATCGAACACCTGAATGAATATCTCTTCTCTGCAGCTGATAATGTGTTATACGAAATAAATTGTTTGAAAAAGCAGTGATAAAACAAATCAGAGTAAAACGCGATTTTCGACACTTGTGACTAGTTCTTTAATTGAATTAAAAAGCCAAACGGAAGACGAAAGATTTCAGTTGGATAACTCAGAATAATCTCAGAATAAACAATTTAGAATTAAATTAGTTGGAAATTTTAAATCTAAATATTAGTCAAAATCATAAATAAACTAAATATGACAATTTGGAATTAATTAAGTTGGAAATTTTAAAGCAAAGCATTAGACAAAATGATAGATGAAATAAACACGACGATTGACGCCTTTAATCACACAAAAACAAATCGCGAGACAAGTAATCATGACAGCTATTATGAAAATAAAGTAATAAGCTAATATTAAATTGAAAATATAAACACAAAATTAAATTTATTTTTAGTTTAGTAAGAAAAAGATCCACTTTCCGTATGTATATGCAAGTGCATGTGTGAGTAAAGTTTTAAGTTATTTTGATAGAATATTTTTTCTAAGGGGAAAAAATGAGTTTTGCTCATATTTATTATTTAAAGTTCGTTTGTCCTTTATTATGCTTTAATAACTGCTATTTACAACATTTAGGTACATATTGCTTTCAGATAAGATCAAATTATACAGGGTGTTGCTTTTATCGAGTTTTGTTTCACATTCCGAACTTATCTACTTACCAAGCAAGCTCAAGAATGCGACGGCAGCAAGGATGTTGATCATCATTCTTGCAGGTGGTTGTGAAGGACGATAATAAATAAATTATAAAGATAATATTTAGATAGATAAGAATAATAAAACTGGGAATAAATCATCGGAAGAGGGCCATTATGTAACAAGGCAAAGGGATGAAGCAAATCTGTAAATGGAAGCAGCTGCCTGACCTGGTTCAAGCAGTGCAGAGCTAGAGTGACGTCTCGGAAAACACGTCACACAGATAATAACACATTAAACACAGCACCTGAAAGTAATAAAATAAAGCGATTTGCCATTTTGTTATGTTACGCAATTAAACTCAACATCCATTTGAAAAAAAAAATGTCTGATCCATTTCAAGCTTCATTGGTTATAGTATAGCTATTATGCTAGACTAAGATACTCAAATGATAGACTTTTATAGACCATCTGCACAACTTTTATCGCCTCAAGTAGTGTTAAAAAGCAGAAAAATGTTTATAATGACAAAATAAAGCATCCTGAAATAGAATTCAGCGTATCCTTATTTAATAGAAACAGCAAATAGAAACTATAGTTAAAACAATAACCACACTCGATTTCGACGTCGTCTATATTAGAATAAGATGCTCTGCAATATTCATATGATATCATTACGATGTTGTGCGGTATTCAGAATATCGTAGCAACATTGTAGAGATATCTTAATATATCTTAGGAGGAATAGGGGAATTATTTAGATTTTGTAACATAATTTATTTACTTTAATTTTTAATAAGTACCTTAAAATTACAATTGTTAGTGCACAGAATAAAGCTGAAACATTAAAATGCACACATACGAGATAAATCTAAAAATTGTTTAAGGCAATTTTGAAATTAGCAACTTTCTTCAATTAATAATTGAATGTAGCGGAAGCTAGTATATTAATTTAGTAATATTTTAATACAATAGCTGAAATTAGAACAACTCAATGTATAATTGAAAAATGTTTCAGTTACATTAATTTTCATTTCAAAATTTATATTTTTTTTTATCACACATTAAAATGAAAAAGCAAAATATACATATAATTCACTCCAAACTTAGGAAGCAAAATAGATAATTCATTCAGACTAAAATCAAAAATCAAAATGGTCAAAGTTGACAACTAAATCAAATTATTTATTCTTTTCATAATACGGGCTTTGATTTTTGTCCGTAGAACAGTCGAAGCAAACTAGGAACTTACCACAAACAGTTTTCCTTTCGAAAACTTATTAAGCTTTCTATTTTGAACAATAATTTTTCTTCTTTTACAACAGTGTCTTAGAATTTCTTCAGAAGAAGGAATAAAGAATAAAAAAAAACCAGAGTAAAGCAAACGGAAAGAAAGAAATAAAGAAAAAAGATAATGTAATTTTCGTTTTCCATAAATTTGTTACATTTTTTGGTGGCGATGTTAGTAGTTGAGGCGGGGAGCAGATAATTTTATTCTTTTCGTGCGAACTACTCTGATTCCTGACTTTTTGAATTTTATTCCGACATATCTCCAGGTGATAAGCATTTCTGTTGTTTCCTTTTTGAAGAAGTAATGGACCTGATGCCTCTTTTTGGAAACATTTTTTGCGGTGTGAAGCAACAGCTTTCTAATGCTCAGCTAAAGCAGAAATGAATACTTTGTGGTCGAAAAGCATTCCTTTCCGCTAAAAGGATACAATAGGAAAAAAAGTAGAAATCTAATTTAGTTTGAAACACCTAAAATATGTCATACTTATAAAATACCAAAGCATAGCCAAAAAATTAAACTTGATATTCAAAGAAGAACTTAAAACACTTTTGAAATTTGGTGATAATAATTGGCAATTAACAGACGAAATAATTTGTGAACAAAAGGCGCATACATAAACTACGTTAAAAATGTAAACAAAGATTTTAAAATAAAATGGAACTTGTCTTAGTTGATCTCGTTACTTTTCTTTTAACAGAAACAAGCAAGATGGTTGATGTTGAATCTGCGGGTTGTCACGGTTACTTGCGCGGCGGCATTAGTATCCAGCACAAAAAAATGGCTTCGTTGTTGAATCTGCAGGTGGGCACGGTGTCTTAATTTTATATTCCGGAGCCAATTATTGGGTAAGATTCCCCTCCGAAAAAAATATATCACGAAAGAGTTCTACCAGGCACTATACGATTCAACAGTTACCTTCGTAATAAGTCGAGATTTAACCACCCCGATGAATTTCCAGGAACTTTGAGAGGAAAGCTGTTTCCGGTGAAAAATGCGTACCGCTAAGTGTCTGATGAAAACGGCCAAAATTACGTAGATTATATTTTGACTAAGGAGATATGTACTCTATGAAAATTGTAAATGTGACTCATTAAAGAAATGAAGCGTAAATTAAAATCCGAAACCGGGCAAGATGCTCCTGGACTAAAATTTTAGTATCAAAATATTAAGAAGATTTAATAATATATGAGAACAGTAAATGAAAGTATAAGATCTACACGAATGAAATGAAAGTGAAAACGAAGGTAACTCCTACGGAAAGGAAATTTTCTTTAAACAACAAACTCTTAGAATTTTCGAAAGAAGAAGTGTCGTCAACGCAACACCAACATGATGGGTCTGTTGAAGGAATTGTGGTGAACAGATGATTAGGATATAGCGGAGACATAGCACTTCCAATACAATCAATCCCAATTTCTCTTTATTTAGATGCATGAAAATAATGTTTACAGCTAAATAGCACTTACAATACATGAGTTGAGAGTAGTCATTGAATGACAATACATGCAAATGACACGTTTGTTGCTAATTAGAATGCATCGGTCGGCTTTATCAACAGCACCTCTGGCGTCGCGAGGTTGAGTAGCGCTCGAGTCATAATGTGATTTTTCGTTGCCCTCCCCTTCAACAACAGTGGCTTAGCTTATGTAAAAGTTGCCCGGGGGATGGTATTTTTCTCCCCCACATCGTATTTGACGTCAAAAAGTGACAAAAAAGTAACGTTTTATCACCATGGACAGTGGCGTATTGGAGGTGCATAGCGCCGGAGTAAAATATGATTTCTTTTTACCCAGTCGTCATCAGTGGCTTAGCAAGTGTAAATTCAGCCCGGAGCATTTTCTTATTTCTTCGGCCCCTCATCATATTTTGCTTTAAAAATGTGAAAAACGTTATAGAGTAATATTTATGTCCACGAAGCCCCATGAAACTGGCTCCTGGAGCATCCACACCTCCCTTGCTCACCGCTCTCGACGCCACTGCAGCATCTAGGGGATAACGGTCAACATACACGTCTTTTGCATTGTATAATTAGTCGGATCATGACATTTTGCTGTACGTTATCGACTGTTTATGCGACATTGAAAGTTTTTACATATTTTTGAGATACGTTGTATACAAATTTTCATTTTCCTAAAAGGTTTTTATTTATGTAACATTCTACATTAAACTTACTTTGTAGGTAAAGCAATTCAACTTCAGGCTACATTTTCTATCTGTTTCTGGGAAGAATTTTACCATCCGAATCCGAAATAAAACCACAGCAAATACAAGCGAGTTATTTCTAACGTTGATAAACACTTGTATAACTTAAAAAATGCACCACATTAAAACCTAATTGCTATTCCAAATTATGAACAAATACTCGAAATAAGCCCTTTGTCCTCTGATGGTGTTCACCAGTTATTAGATTTTGCAAAAACACTTTTAAAGTATAATGTGCATTAACTTTCAAAGCGTTTCTCACTTTCAGTGAAAAAAATTACTTATTATTCTCCACACATAAAGCTTTTTAAACATAACACTTAATTCTATTGATCCTGTTAAGTTCCCAGTTGAAACAGGAACTCATTAACTTGGTAAACTAAATTCCGTGTGAAAAAAAGGACCTGGGGAAAAAAGATGCTTTTAAGCAAGAAAGTTTTAGGAAATCCATAATAAAGGAAAACATTGACTTTGTGAAGGGAGGGTTAAAAATCGTTGCAAGCGCAGACCTTGTCTTTCATAGCTGTCACATCAGCCCAAATGGAGCTATTTGCTTTTCATAGCAACAAAAAAACTTTATGCCAGTTGTAAATGAGATGGAGAACATAATATTGATCTGCTAACATGCTTTTTTTCTTGTCCATGTACCGTGAATTTTCTTCGGGGGAAATTCACACATTTAATAACTGAGAAGCAGAAGAAGGGTTCAGATGTATAGCCTTAGTTGCTTCGTCGCTTTGCTTGAAAAAAACTATTATTCTATTCTTAAAACTATTTCTTCCTTTCTTGTATACATATAAAGTGAACGTATTGTTATCATCAAAAATTATTTTAGATTTTGATAGGTTTTCGTTTCAGAGCTTCCTGAGCGCGAAGAAATATTTCTGGAATGATTTCTCTCTTTGAATACGATAACTCAGGAACGCCAAGGGGCTAGAAGAAGGAAATTTCATTTTTAATCTTTATGCCTAAGAAGCAGATATATATCAAATTTTGGATGCAATTTATCTCTGAATTGATTGTTTATCGTAATTTGTATTCCTGTGTGTATGAACACAATACTATATCACAAAAGTTTCAGGATAGGTTTTCGAATTATAATATGAGATATTTGTGCTAAAATTTTAGATTTGTGTCAAATTTTGAACCTATAAATGGAGAAAGGTAATTTTAAAAAATGCTCATTTGTTACTCTTCACTGTACGACGAAACTATATACCAATTTATACAGTCATGTTTCGCCAATTTTTACAGTCATATTGTACAGGTGTACCAAAAAGTCGAGATTAGAAATTCCGTTGGTTTCTTTAATACGATATATATTGAATTCTTGAATACGATTTATATTGATATAATACGGAAACAGATATTACATTTCTTAACTTATAATAATAAAATTATACCAGTTACATAAATCTTGCACTTCGTTGTTGATGACTTGCGAAATTTCCCTACGTATGATGAAAAAATTTTAATATTGGACTAGTCATGTTTTGCAAATGTAGATGAATACATTGGATAAAAAGTTTCAAAATTTAAGAAATTTATCTATTATTTCTTTCTTTAAATTTAACTTTTTTTTCCTCGATTTGAAATTAGAAATTGCAACATACAGTGGAGAAACGTGAAAGATTTTAAACATGTTTGCGCATTAAACAAATAGTTTCAATTTAAAATTACAGAACGTCACGTCCAGGTTCTTACTACTTTAATTTAGCTCCCGTAATCTTAAGTTCTCGAAGACCAAGCAATCATTTTATTTCCTCGTACACGAAGTAATCAGGGAGAACTTTTGTTAAAACTTCGTCAAAAATTCTATGTCGAAATTTATATGAATCTTATATTTTGAGACTTCTCAAATAGGAATAAAAAGCTTCCTTGATAAGAATTCAAATTGTCTTTCTGTGTGTAAGTGGACCCGGAGATTAAAACATATAATGAGTTAGAACTCTGAAATTCGATGTTAAGTCTCTACGCCTAGATTGTAGATTTGTGCTCAATTTGGGACCAACTCTGTCAACGAGAAAACTGCTTGTTTGTCTGTGTGTCTATGTGCCTGTGGACAAAGTAACATTAAAACGTGGGAATCCGGGAATATAAAATTTTACATGTTGTGTTTAAGCAAATATCGTAGATTTGTATAAAATTTTGGGTTAAATTGTTTATTACTCGTTGATCGTCCATCTGCCTATCTATCCGTGTGTACGTAAACACAAAACTAAATAACCTAACTAGCTAGGAGAAAAAAATTTAGAAAATGGTGTTTCCATAAAATAGTAGATTGTCCCAAATTCTATAACACATCCATCATAGGGTATATCATTGGTCTTTCTGTGTCTATATGAATATGATAGCTCAAAATCGCAAATATGCGAGCTCAAAATCGCAAATATGAGAGCTCAAAGTTAATAGAGTTATTTTTCTCTCAAGGTGAATTTGTGAAAATGAATTCCATATGCAAAAACACGTGATGACTAGACACGTATTTTGGAAATATGATACAAAGAAATGCTTATTCACCTTGCTCCTTTATAGACTTTCTTCTTAAGAATAACCATGATTTTAACTGTCAATAAAATACGAAATAGATTGCATTTCTTATATTTTTATGATATCTGTTCATTTCAATCTAGAATTTTACTATCTGATTTGTTGCTGTACTCTCCTCTTTCAGTGGTAAATATAGATGTAATAGATTTGAAGCATTCACTTGAAACATTTAGTCCAATATCAACAAGCATTCGAGTAACGTATAATATTTTTATGGAACATTTTGCGGTTCATTTATGAGCATATTCCGAAAGTGATTTATTTGTCTCTTGAGGCCAAACCAATAGCAATAAAATAGTCAAATACTATTTATCAATAATAGTAGCCAATAAAATCTATCCATAGTAAATGACATCAATTATTTTTCTTGGAGCGACTTATTAAACACTTTCTAAAATGTTTGGTTCTAAAAAAGAGATTATAATTTATTTATATGCAAATGTTTTGGGAAAGGAAAAATTGATAAATTTTAAGAAGTGTGAAAGTCGGCATAAAATATGATTGCGTTATATAGCAATCTTAAACTCATATTAACATAAATAAACTTAAATGGAATTTTGTAATAGCCAGGTAAAATAATAAAGATATATAAAAATAATAGAAAATGCACTGCATACATGTTTTTTGTTGTGATTTAATTATCCAATCATAAAAAAATTAAAAATAATTCTGCACTCATACAGAATAAACAGAGATGGACTCAAATATTATATTTGCGTCCGAAATACTTTTAAATTGTTTTCAGTTTCTCCTATATCCATTCCATTTATGATCAATAACAAATTAGTGTAAAATAAATCCCAGAGCCATTTTTCTTAATTTAAGAACTGTGAGTTTTAGAATTTTACACTGGTGTGCAAAATTTATACATCATTAGTAAAATGATGAAAATTAGTATACAGAGGTTCAAAATAAATTACAGATAATGGTGTAACATACAATCGTGTAAAGTCATACTTTTCAGTGGAAATTCGTTCACGGGTGTTTTACGGGACCAACTAGAAAGTGATGAAGACGAAAAGAATTTAATTTCGGTTCTCTCCGTGTTACAGAAGGCTGATGATGATTTAAAACTTTCATCAATGACTTGATGTGCTGTCGGCAATATTTAAGAGAATTTTAATAAAAATATTACATATATTCAGGAAGATATAAAAGTTTCTTTACAATATCACACATTTTTGCGCATGTTTTCTGCTTTTAGCATGCAGAGATTCCAACCAAATCAAACTACACTTACAGAATATGTAAGAATATTGCAGTAAAGCATTATATAAATTTAAAATAAATACTTTGAGTATCTGAGGAAATATGAGTATTTGTAGTAAATAATTTTTAACTGCGCATGCGTGAAACTCACCATAATTTTTCTTTCATGATTTCATATACGAAGGACAGCTTATATAAAAAGAACCAGATGATTACCCTTAATATTCAGTAAGTTTATCGGTATTGCAACGAGGCGAATTTCAGTTGCTCTTTAAGCGAAGCTAAATGATGAGGGCTTCTCCAAAAATTGATATTATTTTACTTATAATGTCTAATTTACTGCAGTTTACATTATGTACACTTTATATAAGTATGTATGGGTATTGAAAATATTTCTAATCTTCATACTATTCCATATAACTATTCGAAGATCAAATTCGACATCAATTTGCGGAAAAATTCTGATTATTTATATTCTCTTATAGTGAAACTGCAATTCACTTCTCAGCAATGCCGGTATCTTTCTGAATCCCAACTGTATTTAACTGCAATATTTATATAAATTTTCCAAGACATCTGGTTTTGAAATTATGAAAGAAAAAAATCTGGTACGTTTCGCGCATGCAAAGTTACAAATTTTTTCATACAAATACACATATTTCCTCGAATACTAAAAGCATTTAATTTAAGTATTAATATAATGCTTTCCTAGAATATTTTTACATATTCTGTTAGTGTCGTATAATTTGGTAGAAATTTTTGCATGTTATACGCAAGAAACGTGCATAAAATATTCTGATAAATAACTGATAAAATTGATAAAAATAACTGATTCAAAAAATAAAATTAATTTGTAATTCAAACGTACAGAGAATATTAGAAGATGAATTCGGCTTAAGAATTAGGCTTAGTAAATAAAATTTCAGAAGCAAAGCATGTGTAATATATAAATTAAATGTAATAAAATTCTTAAATACAAATGACATTCATATAAATAAACTTATATTTATCTTATGAAAACTTAATTATCTTTATTACATAACAAAAAACATGTATACCTCTTATAACAATCAACGGAACGGCGAAGCCAATCAGGTTGTTTATAAATAATCTATCGTTGCAATCGGAGTGTTTCCAAATGTACTCCAAAATTGGTCTTTCCACAGGTGAAAATAATTCACGAATGGTGTCGGATGCGTGTGAGCATAGTGTAAGGATTCTCCAATATTGGTGTTTGAGGCAAACTACACCACTTAAAATGTATGTGAACGCTTCATTTGGTGTTAACTTGAAATAAAGTGTTTGTTCACACTGTTCTTAAGGTTTTACAACACAAAATTTGGAGCGGCATTACTCCACAGTTTTTACAGTGTACCTTTACACAAAACTTGTTCAATACATGTTCTACAAACGCCCATATAGAAGCTCATTCATCTGATAACTCTTCTGTGCAGATCAAAATCATTTGTGATTATTAACTTATTAACATAACTTATGAAAACGATATAACCAAAAGCAAATTTCTTCGCTTAAAAGCAACACCAACTATCTCAATTTTTTGAAATATCAAAGAGGAAGAAAAAGACTTAATTTTTCGCATCCAATAACGAATGTTTTTTTTCACATCTTATAGGAATATGAGGTCTTATGTTTATATCAGATTTTTTTAAAAATTTAGAAATACCCTTTATTGGTTGCGAAAAATTGAAAATTGATTAATGTTAAAGCACTTGATATATTTTTTTCTTTTTGAGTTCGTCACTGAGTAATTTAGGAATCAAACGGCACCACAGTTTCTTGTATTGTCAGTTTTCAGACACAATTTTGAACAAAACTGATTTTGGAATTCGTGGGATTTCTGATAAGAACTTGGGAACTTAGAATCTAATGCTTACGTTCATTTGCGTATCAATTGCCTGCACCAAACCGCCAGTGATTACAGATGGCCGACCAGAACGCGGTTTGACCGGAACGTTTTCCCGATTTTCCTTGAATAATATCGTTCATTTCCTCAGTCATTGCATTTTCACAGTATACTTCACATATCTGGTGATAAACACCACAGGTTTCATGTTTCTTCCTATTCAGACTCGGATGACTGACTGCATTTCACAGCCGATGGAACGCTCGATTATCTTAAACTTTTTAACCTCATACTAAGAAGCTAATAGACTGTCACCGTGGGTGCAAATGGTTCTGGATTCTGCAGAAAGCCTACCGCACTCATTTACTCATTTTCACGCATGTGCAAAATTTGAAACGGTATTGACAAACGGACATTACTTAAAAATTAAAAAAAAATCTCGTACCTGCGCTTTAGCTTCACCGAATGATGCATTAAGACAAATATTCAGATTTTGTTTAGGCAAACATTCAGTTTTGACTTTTAATAATGATTGAAAATAAGAATATACCCTGGAAATTCGAAATCTCCAACTCGATCGAAAAAGAGCAAAAATGATAAATCTGCACAAAAAGAAAACCAGAGACTGTTGTTCCTCCGACTTTCTTGCATACTTACGTAATTTCGTGCTTTCTGTGTTTAACTTCATAGTTTAATGAAGAGAATTGAGTATGCGTTTTTAATATCTTCCTGATGACTAAATGGTTTCAAATTTTGATGGCAGCATATAATCTTATGTAAAGTACATATACTGAAATTGGTTCATCTAAACTTTTGCGTTTTTGAATTATTCATTTACTCACGAACAGTGAAAACGACAGGCAATCTATCATTAGACTAAATTAGTTCAAAACTACAGATCTACAGTTTTAGTGATAAAATAATATTCCAAATTACGTCCATCTATTTTGTTTCTGAGTTCTCATAAACACTAACGGACAGGCAGACAACCTTCATTTCGATGGATTTCGTTTAAAATTCTATACAAATCTACAATTTTGGTTTAAAGATCCATGTCATATTTTATTCGTCTAGTTCTCTTTGTTTTTGAGTTAGCGAGGTCATAGTCAGATAGACTGACAAAAATGTATATAGAAATGCATTTAAATGTATGGCGTTTCAGCAGACTCTGGAGGTCAGATATTTTAATAACAATAAAACTTTTTCATTTGCAAAGTTTGTGTAAAACAATGTAAAAACATCAAAGAAGTACACTGTTTAAACTGGAAATCCTCGGTTTAAAAATAATTATTTAATAAAGACTTTACTTCTTTTAAATTGTGCAATTATTATCTGACTTCTTATTGTTGGAAACAACAAATTACTCAATATTTTTCATGGTGATAATAACTTATATTTAGAATTGTAAAGTTTTCTAAATGTTTCGGTGTAGATTATTTTACTTCTTTAAAAGTGAGATCCAATAGTTCGATATCCAGAAAAATATAAAGTAAATATAATAAATATATAATATTATTTGATCTTCACAAAAAAATTAGTAAATTGTCTTGAAAAGACATCTTGCTTTTTTTGTACCAAACTCTGTACTTTTTCTATTGAAATCTACTTCTAGTCTATTTTAGGTTCTATATAATATACAATCATGTAATAAGACGCTACAATTACCTCTTCAAAAGTTCCACACAGAACGCAATTTATATTAACTGCGAAGATTGTGACTGAGTCATTTCTTTCTTTACCGTCGTAAACTGCCATGCACTTGCACTCCTTCAGCTTTTCTGTTGATTGTCTTCCGTCAGTCAGGGAGGTTTCAGCCACAGCGTTGGTATTTCCTGGAAATGTATGCATTTGATAAAGATTTTGCAGTCAAATTGAATATTCGACGAAAAAAGCCGTTAAGGGGACATACAACCTTTAAATCTCGAAAGTTTTCGATTTTTAAAAATATATATATATTATTCACCAGTCTTTTTTGAACAATTTAAAACAATCCAAGTTAAAAATATTCCAATAATTCTGAAACTTATGAAGGAAAATAATTCAGCTGTTTAATGTAAACACTGCATGTGTCACTCCCCCGTTTTTAAATGTAGTCGTTTGACGATCAAACGACTACATTTTAAACGACGATCACGGCTGCAAACGATCTACGCGATTTAAACGTCTGAAAGAATTTATTTTTTCCTAACCAAAGAGAAGGACATTTACTACTCAACTCTTGACAGTTTTCCGATGATTTTTAAATAAGTTTGTTTTGATTTGACTACGTTTCAAATCGTTTCATACGAATCTTCTGATTTAGCTACGATATACAATAGTTGTGCATTTGTGATTTACTTTTCTTCAGTATGCGTTTTACTTCCGATTTTTATATTCTTTTACATACTTCTAAAGGATTATTTTAAAAAGAATAATATTAAAGTAAAAAGAGATTGTAGCCAGCTGCAAAAAATGCGAATCAACGTTCGAAAAAGAAAGGATAGAGAATGTTTGGATAAATGCATCACCTTACCCTGAGAATAAATTATTTGTGTTGACAAATCTAGAAGTGTCATCAAAGTCAGAACCTGTCCGAATAAATAATAAGAGAAAAAATATAGTTTTAAATCATCATTTGTGCCTTTTAGCAGCACATTTGAGGGAAATATTATTTTCGTTGAAGAACTTTTGTTTTGCTTTAATTTCTAGAAAAAAATTTGTGTTGTAAATTTTGTTCTGAAAGGTTAAGTATGATTTATAAGAGAGTGGGTGGACTTTCTTCATAAGTTTCAATCACTTGCAGTTCCTATGAATAAGAAGTTTCAACAAGAAACTCTTACATTGTTAGGCCCAAAGAAAAACATTACAGAAATAAATATATGTCGAAAGACTGCAAAGGTTGTGGTTTGAGGAAAGTTCAGCGTCTTGGTAGTGCATTTAAGAAATGGCTTGCCAGACATTCCCAAGTGTGTACCAAAACCTATACTGGCTTATCCCGTAAGATAAGCCAGTAGAAGAAGCAGATAGAACGGTAAAATTGTTTCAACGTTCTGAAAGTAAAAGAGGTGTCGGTTACCTGAAGTATAATGGTGACGGTGATTTCAATGCATTTTTGCCAATCTTGGAATGTCATCCATATGGTAAAAATGCACCTCTTTCAAAACTAGAAAGTGATGAGCATGTACAAAAACAAATGGGCTCTCGTTTCCAAAAATTAAAAAATATATATGACAAAAAATCAACTTATCGATAAAATATCGATTGCGGGGAAAGGACGTCTAATGAATATATAATTGATAAATTATTGGTTTACTATGGCAACGCTATTCGAAAACATTCAAGTTCTGTCAAAGACGTGAGGAATGCTGTATGAGCCTTATATTTTCTTATGAGTCAGCCGATAACAAATGCTAATGAAGCATCTTGGTGTAAGTTCAATCAAGCGATTTCAAAGGGAACTGCTGAAATACTAAACTAGTTTCTCTCCGGCTGTTATGAGGCAGATGAATTTTAAACGTTTAGTAAGTGAATATTTTAACATTTTTAAACCCAAATTGCTTTTAATAATACTATAATTTATGAAGAATTGTTCTTCGAAAATGTTTTTCTCATTGTGAATATATTTTCTATTGTGAATACTAAAAATTATCTGATTGCATAAGAAAAAAAATTTTTAATGAAATATATACTACAGTTTTATATGTAAACTTAACCCCTTTAAACGCTCTGGAATATAAAATATTTTAAGTTACAGTAAAAAATATCTTTAAAGCGCTATATCTCAAAATGTGTTTATTTAATATAACAGGGCTATATGTGTTTTTTTTATACCGCGCATGATATCTCAAGAAGTATTGAATATTTTTACAAAAAAATTTGTGAATGTATATTATACTATGTTCTGCAAATTGAACAACAATTTGTTTGCATTTTCTCTCTACAGAAGTTTTGTGGGGGGGGGGCCCGGGAATTGAAAAACTGCTTCTCCATATTAATGTTTTTCTCATCGTGAATTCCATTATCCTTCAATCACTAAAAATGTTCTGATTGCATTTGTGAGAAATTTTAATGAAATGTATACTATAGCATTATACATACATTTAACCCTTTTAAACATTCTGGAATATAATATAGTTTTAGTTACAGCAAAAAATGTCTTTAAAGTGCTATATCTCAAAATGTTTTTTTTTTATATTGCGCGCATGATATCTCAAGAACTGTTGAATATTTTGACATAAAATGTTTATTGAATGTATATTATGCTACGTTCTACAAATTTAACCACAATTTTTTGCATTTTCTCTACACTTTTTTTTTTTTGGGGGGGGGATAACACCATTAAAAGTTTAACAATTTTTAACACTTTATTCCAAATTGGTATATAAAATAGAAATAAAATTTAAATGTAAAAAAATTGTAGTTAAATTTTTAAAACAGACTGTTTGTATTACTTAGATACCCAAAATAGTGTATTTAAACCAATATTTTATCAGTAATCATGCGCGCAAGGTGACTATCTCATTTTTTCACCAAAATTATACCCATATTTATTACTCTCTCAAATAAATACATGTCAATATTAAGATTTGATTATACATCAATTAATGTAATCAACAAATTATTTAATTAATATAAGTTTCTTATGTGATTAATTATTTATAATTGGTAGATGACAGCATGGTACCATCCAAAGCATTGGACAGCGATATTTAAGGGATTTGAAAGGAAAGAGACTTTTTTAATAAATAAAACACGAAATCGGTTAAAATGGAAGCGGGCTCTCAAGAGGTTATGCCATGTAAAAAAATTTAAATTCCATTAAATGTTCGATATTTTTGACTTAAATTCCGGTGCATTTGAAATTTTAAAAAATGAATAAGGAAATCCTTCTGTAACTTTCCATGGGAAGGAGTTAATTTTCTGGATATGTGTTTTGATCGATGACTATGAATTTAATCTTGAGCTGCAATGTGTTAATTTTCCAATATTTTATGTGCCCAACAGAATATTTCAAAGGCACACCCTCAAGATGTACCAAACATTATTACCTTTTCTTCCCCCTCCCCAAGTCCTAATATGCTGCATCATTGTGGCGGGGGTGGTGGCCTTGGGTGGAATGGGAGATGTACGCCTGGAGTTTTTTCTCCTGGCAGGGTCACCCAAGGCGTGAAGGCCATTCCATTATACCCAGCTAAAGCATAAAGGCGATGGACAAGTCAGACTTCTTCCCTCTGGCGTCCAAGGTCTAGTGGCAACAGAAACTGCACTCTCCTCCTTTACCATGAATCGTTCGCCTTTTTCTGTGGTTCTAGCTGAGGACTAGAACAAGTGGAATAAGAAACAACAACACATTTTCTTCCAATGTTTTAAGAATAGCTTTGTTTAATACATTTTTCTTTCATTTACAGACGTCTTCGATGCAGCCAAAGACTTCTTGAACGGACTTCCTAACAGCATAAAGAGTATCATTGAATATGGAGTTCTTTTTTGTCAGAACATGGAAATTATGCATTAGGAAGAAATAAAATCTTTCTTGACTTTCACTATCTGTTGACATGGTTTTCTACTTTGCACCAATTTCACAAATTCTCAGCAGTTTATATTTTTAGTAACACAACTATTATTTACAGGAAACATTTAGAAAAATTTTCAGATATTTCTGTAACAGAAATCTCATAACTTTTCCTTCCGTTTTCATCCTATCTTTAATATTTATGTGTATTCATTTTGAATTCCTTATTTATTTTGTAATTGATAAAAGCAGTATTTAAAATGTAATTCCCTTCTATATTTTTATAACTTTATTTTTTATCTTAAAATGATGACATTTAAAGTTTTCATTCCTATAGTTTGTGTAAGAAAGTTTTGTTATTACTTTAATTACATTCTTGCTATTATTACATTCTTGCTTATATAACAGCTTCAATATTTGACCATTTTTCAAATTCCTTTTTCCTCCGACCCTAAGTTCATACAAAAGTTCGGTTTCATTTTTTCATTAGATGGATTAATTAATAAAATTATCTCTCTCATATATTCAGAATGAAGGAAATTTATTTTAAGTGAATACATATCACGTTCGCAATAATTGCTTAGATATTCATCAGAAAAATGTTATGAGTTGTCATGCTATTTGTTAAGTTCTTTTCTTAATAAATAGCAAACGCACACGCACACACACACACACATATATATATATATATATAGTATAGGATTTGATTCTTGATATGTTTTGTTTACTTTATTTCTGTATGATTATATACAAGTTATATTTGGATTTATAGTATATATATATATATATATATATGCCATGAAAATCAATAAATGTTCAAATAAAATGGAGAGACTGTAGTTAATCGGTAAAAGCGTATAGATACTCATCAGGGTAAGTAAAATCTATACGAACCGTTAAAAAATTAGTGAAATCATAGTGTTTTCTGCGAACAGTGCTGGCATAAACCTAAACACACTGTCCTTTACCCCGAACATTATGATAAACCAAGAATTTGAATGAAATACCAAATATTAGAAATAAATTTACAAACCAAAAACTGAGAGATGCAGCCAACGGGAGTCGTGACAAAGGAATGAAACTAACGCGTCATGTAGGGTTCGGATGTTTACAAATATATATATATATATATATATATATATATATATGGAACTGGCAGAAGTGCTTCCTGATTATTCAATTTAATTTCCAAACATATATTCAAAGCTCAGGAACTCTCAACTCAAACAACGTAACTATCCGAAATGTTACGAAAAATAAATGAATAAATAACAGTGACTGAAACCCAAATATTTTTCCCGAATAGTAAAGAATGGAACTATTATAGAATGTACGTTTATAATAATCTAAAAAAGTTCAACTGAGTTTCTCTCACATATTATGAGGTTAAATACAATATTATGAATACATGATAAATTCGTAAAAACTGAATGATAAGAAAATAAGCTTAAAAATGATAATAAGGTTCTTAAGAAATCTATTTCTCTTTTACGTGTGTTGTATATTTCTTATTAAGATATTTCAGCTGAAATATCATTATTATGATTTATTTTTAGGATCCCTGATATTACAAATTTCCTTTTAATAATTTATAAATTATCAATCTACTATGGCTATAATTTTTACCTAACACTCTGCGTAACTAAATAGTCTGAATCGTTTCAAGTGATTTCACAATAATAATTTCAGCAGCACAAATTCGTCAGAAAATTCAAATTACAAATAATTATAAGGTTTCATAAGTGTATTTATAATCTTCGATCGGAAATAAAGAATTTTCTTACTGGAATTTTATACCTTCAGAATTATTCCTTTTTTCCTTCAAGTAAAAGAAACTAGAAACGTGCTTGACATGAACAAAAATGGAAGAAATTAAATGTTTATAAACCTAATAAAACATTAATAGATATTCCAAACATCGATTTCTATTGACAAATGGCATATTTCTTTATTATCTATCTGAAACTGATTGATATGCAAATAATCAATATTAGAGTGACATCAAGAAAAGCAACAAATCTTCAGCATTGCATTTTCCAACACGAATTTGTCAAGCATTCATAGTTTACTGGATGAAAATAACATTTTATTTCAGTATGAAAGATGAAAAGCTTATAATTATCAAAAATGTAAAAATTTAACACAAACATTTAAAGCCTTAAATAATGGTTGCGAATTTAAAGAAGAATCATCGCAAGGTTCTATTAATAATCTTTGAAATGTATGATTAAATTGCATTAAATGAATTGTACAAATTAAAACTTTAATGATAGAACTGACATTAGGAAACGAAATTCAAATATTTTTTGCTACTGCCATTCCTGGAAAATAGCGATTTTACACATAAAATGTAAAGAATTTCTTTGCGACAAACGAAAAATGATTTGGTATGAAAATCTTAGGGTATTAAACATTTTTTAAATGCAAATTTCTCTTGAATAAACATGATATTTGATTATATTTAAGTTTTCTAGATTAGATGAAAATTTAATCCTTAATGAAACATAACGAAGGAAACTTTTCGGTCATTTGTTTAATAAAAGTTAAAAATTTTGTTAAACTATTTTAACTGAATAAACAGTAATTAATAAAGCGGATTGTCATATAATGCTGCAACTTTTAATAAAAATATTCTGAATACTTTATATTATAAGATTATGAACAGAGCGTTATGTTAACTGAAAAACTAAAACACTATATTATGTTTCCTCTAAGAAATTTATCTGAAGAAAATATTGTTTTGTTATATTTGTCGGAAACCACCAGGGACTGAAATTAACTGAAGAGAACTTTCCTTCCCCGCCACCAGGGGTTTTGTTTACCTTGCTTTCTCTTGGTTTTAGCGGCCAACTTTGCTACGCGCGTCTTTGTAATCCCCTTTTTCTAACTTTTGCAAATGTAAAATTAATCATGTAAACTTAATCATTATTAAATATTTTCCTTCTTAAAGATTTACTCCCTGACTTCATACCTGCCACATAATAAAGAGATTTCAGATTAGATTAAAGCCACTCCACTATGAAGAAATCCTGATACGACCAAAACAAAGGTAAGCGTTAGTTACCTATAATTTAAAGATGTTTTGATCGTAATATTAAGTGGCATCCCTGTCGGCATAATGGTGTGGTTTATTTAATTTAGAGCTGAAAAAATATAGATTAGAATTTGAACTGATTTATTATTGAATTTATATATTATTGAATTTTACTGAATATAAATTCCGAACAGTTCAATTTTAAAAATGGATGATAAAAGTGGCAGGTTAAAAAAGAAACGGGGAGTAACAAGAACATCTGTTACTAAAATTTGTAAAGCTATTGAAACAGAATTAACGAAAACAGATGAAAATGTCGACGCATTAGAGGAAATGTTAGAACAGCTTGCTGTTGAGTCAAACGAATTAAAGAATCTAGATTCACAAATAGAAGAATTCGTTTCCGATGACAAGTTAGAAAAAGAAGTGAAAGAAGTAGCAGAATACACCCAAAAAATTATAACTTGGAAATTTAGAGCGACAAAAAAAAATACGCGAACGGACAAAAAATGTTGATTCGTTGAATGTTCCAAGTTCCTGTTATAAAAAATCATCGAACATTAAATTGCCAAAACTTTCGATATCTAAATTCTACGGGCAATCAAGTTTATGGCTTTCATTTTGGAACTCCTTTGAATCAGCCATACATGAAAATGATTCATTAAGTGAAGTCAGCAAATTTAATTACTTAAAAGCCCACCTAGGTGGTTCTGCCCTTAGTACTATAGAAGGATTTGCGTTAACACCAGAAAATTATGAAATCGCCATAAAATTACTTAAAGAACGCTTTGGAAGATCAGATGTTCTCATTAATACTCATTTGAATAATTTACTGCGTATCTGCCCATTAAAGAACTCGGATGATATTGTATCATTCCGAAAAATGTTTGATAATATACAGACAGAAATACGATCTCTTGAATCTCTTAATGTTTTGAAAGAAACATATCAAAATCTTCTTTGCCCCCTCCTGCTAAAATGCCTTCCCCCCGATCTAGTTTTAGAATATAATAAAAGCATGAAATCGGATAAATATAAAATAAATGAATTGGTCGACTTCCTGTCAATTCAGCTAAAAGCAAAAGAACGATCGTTAATATATGCTTCTCCTGTAAGTTCGAAAAAAGAAAAGTATTCATATCCGCGCTATGACTCATCGAACGAAAAAATAAACAATTCCAGATGTTTTTCTTCAAAGAGATTTAGCAGTTCAGATTTGATCAGTTCTGAAGTAAAAACAAAAACAAATGCTTGCATATTCTGCAATGAATTCCATGCTGTTGGTGATTGTAATTACGCACTTTCTTTAAGTTTGGAACAACGAAAAAAAATACTGTCTAAAAAGGCTGCGTGTTTTATTTGTGCAAAGCCATTTCATCTTGCTAAATTTTGTAAGTCAAAAATAGTTTGTACTCTGTGTGGTAAAAGACATCTATCCATATTATGCAATCAAGATAATTCTGTTCTGAAAAATAATACCCATTTGAATGAAAATAAGGATGACAATAATCTTTTAAATGAAAATTTCACGTTGGCGAACAATTTATGTTCCAGTGAGGTTTATCTGCAGACTTTAATTGTTAGCGTCGAAAATAATGATTTAAAACACTATGTTAGATCGATCATTGACCTTGGGAGCCAAAGGTCGTATGTCAGCAAATACGTAGCGGATGTGATGAAATTGAAGTGTGTTGGGGAACAAACGGTGACTCATGGACTTTTCGGAGGGCTGAAAAGGCGGGAAAACCACAAGAAATATTCCATTGAATTGCGTAATACAGAGAATAATTTCTCATGTAATGTAGAAGTAATGGATCAGAATAAAATTTGTACTTCTCTTCCCAAATTAAAAGACCCTAAAAATATCGAAGAATTAAAACAATTGGGAATATTTGCTAGTGATATATGTTTAAATGAAAATCTTTGCTTGTATGAAAACGATCCCAAGGAGATTCACATATTATTAGGGGCAGATACAGCAGCCAGATTGTTTACAGGGGAAATTAAAAACCTTTCACCTGATCTAATTGCGATGAACACCAAGTTAGGGTGGACAGTTATTGGAAGATCAAGAATTACTGAAAACGATAGTTCCAGTACGCTAATGTCTTTACTTGTCAACGACGTAAATATATCCGATCTTTGGAGGCTTGATATATTGAATATCAATGACCCTGCGGAAAATCAAAGTAGAAAAGAACTAGAAGAAGCGGCGAAGGAACATTTCGAGCGCAGTGTAAAACGAGATAACGAAGGGCGCTACATTGTCAGTCTACCGTGGATACATGATCATCCACCTCTTCCTGATGGCAGAAAGATAGCTGAACGAAGACTGAACAGTTGTATAAAAGCCTTAGAACGTGCCGAAAAGCTGGTCGATTATGATGATGTTTTTCAGGATTGGCAGAAGGAGGGTATTATTGAAGAAGTTGATTCTATGCAAGAAATCAAACAAGGACAGCATTTCTTATCTCACCATCCTGTCTTCAAGGAGAATTCGACGACCAAAGTTCGACCCGTTTTTGATGGTTCAGCTAAAGAAAGGAATACACCTTCTATTAATGACTGCCTCGAAAAGGGACCAAATCTGGTAGAACTCATTCCATCTCTCATGAATCGCTTTCGTGTTGGAAAATATGGAGTAATAGCTGACATCAAGAAGGCCTTTCTGCAAATTGGATTACAAGAACGAGATAGACCATATCTTAGATTTTTATGGAAGGATAGAGGAAGAGAAGGAAATATCAAGATCTTGCAGCACAAAAGAGTTGTGTTTGGAATCTCCTCCAGTCCTTTCCTTCTGGGAGCTACATTAGAACTTCATTTAAAAAATGCTCCAGATCATCTCAAGGAAACAGCTCAGCAACTTATGAGGTCCTTCTACGTTGATAATTGTGTGTTCAGCGTCAACACAAAAAAAGAACTTGCCAGATTTATTTCGGAATCGCAAGCACTATTATCTACTGCCAAGTTTGAACTTCGAGGGTGGGAGCATTCTCCTACAGAAGACAAAATTGAAGAAAGGCAAGAAGACCTAAAGGTTCCAGTTCTTGGACTTCTGTGGAACTTGCCAAAGGACACTAAGTCTCTAGATATGAAAGGTTTGATGAAAGAAGATAAAGGACCTACTACAAAAAGAAAAATCCTGTCAACCGTTCATCGAATCTTTGATCCGATAGGATTTTCTTGTTCTGTGACTCTAGAGCCCAAATGTTTGTTGCAGGAATGCTGGAAATTGGGGTTGTCCTGGGATGCTGAACTCCCTCTGCTAATAACTGAAAGATTCGAACGCTGGAAGATGAAGTTGCCGAAACTGAATGCTCTTCAGATACCAAGGTGTGTACGAGAG
Organism: Araneus ventricosus; assembly: GCA_013235015.1. NCBI lineage: Eukaryota > Metazoa > Arthropoda > Arachnida > Araneae > Araneidae > Araneus > Araneus ventricosus. Next base: position 43,845 of record BGPR01012368.1, read on the forward strand.
GACTTTGCAGAAGATTCCAAATTGTCCATCCATGTTTTCTGTGACGCAAGTCAGAGTGCTTCCGCTACATGTATGTTCTTGAGAGCTGAATCTGCTGATAATACGTCGTGCCAGTTAATACAAGCCAGAAACAGAGTTGCTCCTTTGAAAAAGATCTCTATTCCACGCCTAGAACTTTTGTCCTGCACTATTGGAGCTAGATTGGAAAAAGCAACCATCTCCGAACTTGGACTTGAGAAAATACCAATATTCTACTGGTCTGACTCCATGAATGCTTTGTATTAGATCAAAAGAAATGAGAATTGGGCAACGTTCGTTTACAACAGGGTGCTGGAAATCCGTAAACTCACTAATCCTGAAGACTGGAGGCACATAAGTGGAACATTAAACCCAGCTGACCTTCCATCACGAGGTTCCAATGCAGAGGAACTTGTGAAATCTCTTTGGTGGGAGGGTCCAAACTGGCTGCGAAGGCCTATAGAAGATTGGCCTGTTTCAGAAACTATACCAGATTTTGACGTTGTGAACTCCGAAAAAAGAAAAACTATTGTGTCTGTCACTAACACCACGACAGAGCAATTGGAATACTTTTCTAAGGTATCTTCTTTCCGGAAAATGACGAGAATCACGGCTTGGATTTTCCGTTTTTATAAAAATGCTAAAACCCAGAAAAAAGAAAGAAAAGGCGGCACTTTAGATCTTGAAGAAGTGGAGGCTGCAGAAAAGTTCATTTTAAAACAAGTTCAAAGTCAATGTTTTTCGGGAAACGAAAAACTGAACTGACAGACATTCCTGGATTCGGATGGTTTGCTAAGAGTAAAGACCAAAATTTCTCAAAGAAGTGATATACCGACATTTAGATTTCCAATTTTGCTGCCTTCAAAGCATGCTGTTATCGGGAAACTTATTTTTGAAAAGCATGTTGAACTTAGTCATGCTGGGATACAGATTTTGATGTCGAGTTTAAGGGAGAATTATTGGATCTTAAAAAGCAGGAAGACAATACGTCAAGTAATAAGGACTTGTGTAATATGCCAACGTTTTGCATCTCGGCCATTAGAAGTAGTAAGTGCTCCACTACCCGAAGATCGCGTCAGAGATGCTTATGTTTTTGAAGTAGTAGGAGTTGACTTGTGCGGACCACTATATTTGAAAAACAAAACCAAATGTTGGGCTGTACTTTTTACATGTGCAGTTTATCGTGCAGTTCACATTGAGCTGGTAACTAGTTTATCGACAGATAGTTTTATTCTAGCTTTACGAAGGTTTATTTCTAGAAGAGGAAGACCAGCTACAATTTATTCAGATAATGGAACCAACTTAGTGGGTACTTCTAATGAGCTGAAATCAGTTGATTGGGGAAAAATACAAGAATATGCCTCAGTAAAGAAAATCCAATGGAAATTTAACCCCCCA